>KN883562.1:71880-89817 GCA_000934455.1 Apostichopus parvimensis | reverse complement strand
TGAGCCAGCAGTTATGACTTTTTATTTCATCAATGGCCTGCAACCCCCCCACTTCTGACAAGAAATCTCCGCCACTGAATGTGAAGCCTACTATAGGTGGTACAGTAGGCTAACCTATTACTCTAGATTTAGACAAATTTAACATGCTTAGCTACAGTTAATGTCGTCATGACTATACACTTTTCAGTACAACCTGGATGTACAGACTAGAATGCATACATATACAATATCTGTGACAAATACAGGTACATATATGCATATGGAAAATATATACACATGAACAGTATTCTTCCACTAAAAGTGTTTCCACAGACTGCCCACCATTAGACCATGCTCCCCCCCCCCCTCTCCCCACTTACCTACTTTCTCCTGGGAAAACAATTAAGTGTTAAAATTTAAAAAAACTACATAGATCTTTTCTTAACACAATGGGAACAAGTTACATGTAATAGAATAGCAAGGGAACAAGTTACATGTAATAGAATAGCATTAGGGTCATAAGGTCAAGTAACAAATTGTACTAAAATGTCAGATCTCACCAGGAAGTATTATTTCTGCACCAGGCGTAGTTTTTCATAATATATATAATAGTCTACTAGCAACTCCAGTGCTACTATTTATGTATTTCCATGGGTTACTCACCATTATAAAAAATGCTTGCAACCCTCCTAACAATTCATCCCCCCCCCCCCAAAGAAAACAGAGACTAAAAACAAAGTTGTATACAATTCTATAGATAGATCATTTCTAAAGACAATATATTGGGAACATTGTGTCACACAATGAATGGCATAGAATACCAAGGCCGGGTCACAGGGTCAAGTAACATTAAGGGGGGGGGGGGGCGGAGGACTTGTATGTGCAAGGATAAACACTACTTGCTAACTTCATACCAGACTCATAAATCTTATATATATTGCCAAATCTCACCAGGAAGCGAATGTTTTCTTTTCCTACAGGTGCTTCTTCGCAAACTAAGCTATTCCGACCTCCCACATTCACCGATGTCTCCATCAGAGATTCACTGGATGGGTCGGTCCCATCGTAACCGCAGCCGTGACTCTGGTTCACGACGGTAGCTGGTTCACCTTCTCTGGAAACTATGACCCGACCTCCAGTTCCCACCTTGACGGCCTCGTCGTTGGCGTCGTCGGTCGAGGATGAAGTGGAGGCGGGGCGTTTACATCCCTCTTGATCGATGGCGGATGCAGGAACATGAATGATCACATCCTCCATGGCTGATGGAATATGTCTGCTGCGGAGAAAGTTAGTCAGATTAAAATTTAAAATAATAATAATAGTTTAATAAAAGTTTAAAAAATACCCCTAGTAGTCAATAAAACAAGTAGCCCCAATTTTTGGGGGGCGAGGGGGGGGGTTGTCATAACAAATACCATAGTACTGTACTTAGTAGAGGAGTCTAATAAAGAAGATAAAATTTTATGTGAAAGTGACAGCTTGACCACAGATGACCATTATTATTTATTAAAATTTTATGCTCAAGACCCAGGATCTTCCATGAGGACTATTTTGGTAACAGCCCCCCCCCCCCCACCCACACCCCACCTCCCGGAATTGATGCTCCGGACGCATGAGCCTAGCTTGGACTTTGGACTTGATTAAATGAGAAAATAACTAAATAGATCGCCATAGGCAAGCCCCTCAAAATGTAGATAAATTTTGTGAATATAATCTAGTGTATGCATAGTTTGTAAGAATTACATGTAAATTTCACCAGGAAGCCAAGTATTTATTCTTCTTTCAGTACTCAAAAAAAAAAAATTTCTTCTGAATTATCCATTTTCAAGGAAGAGAGAAAAAAAAACTGTTTTAGGAAACTGCTTAATAGCAAATATATAGTACAAGTTACAGGTGCCTGACATTTGCGATCCTTGCAGGATTTTCTTCAGTCTAATTTGGCTAATTACCGAAAAAAAAGATCCTGCTAGGATTGACACGTCAGGCGCCTTTAACTTTTACATTTTAAAAGTTAAGCAGAAGAGAATTTTCATTGTAGACCTATATATAACCAAAACAATCTCAACATAGTATCATATGCTTTTCATGTTATATTCTTCATTCCAGGATCAAGTTTCTTCTACACTCATAGCGAAGACTCGATGACCAATTAAAGTGATGGGGCTCTTCAAGAACTTGGAAACCTTTAAATACCAATGATCCAGTAAATTGACAGACTCTCCTGAATCTGTGCAGTGTATAGTAGGCATACATGCTAG
This sequence comes from Apostichopus parvimensis, assembly GCA_000934455.1. NCBI lineage: Eukaryota > Metazoa > Echinodermata > Holothuroidea > Aspidochirotida > Stichopodidae > Apostichopus > Apostichopus parvimensis. The sequence continues at coordinate 87,580 of KN883562.1, read as the reverse complement.
ATCTTTATACAAGATCAGCATGCAATTTAAAGACCACCTCCACTGCCCCAAAATATGCTAGATATAATATGCTAGATGTATGTATATGTGTGTATTTTAGATCCTCCTGCAAGCAGGAACTCGCAAGGAAGCCATCATTGGCTTATCAAAGTCGCAAGCTGACCGCAGTCAGTCTCTTAGATTCATATTTAACGTCAATGATTATGAATTATCAACAAATCTGTAACTGGACGATAATCATTAATATTGTAGTGACTCGAACTAGGGACCTTATGATTGAAAGGCACCGGCGTTAATAATAATGTACCATAATTGCTAAACCTACACAACTGTGAATGTGATCAAGGTCGTCAAATATTTGACCTCAAGAGCCAAGGCAGAATTTCAAAAAGGTGCAAGGGGGTGGTGCAGCTCCGGGGGGGTCGTTGAAAGCTGTATACTGCTTTTAGACATTGTCAGATGGTGTGTTCTGGCAATTATTTAAGCTATAGGCCTAAATTAGGTCTATAAGTATAGAACTACACAAAAGCTTGTGCTAATAACTATTTTTAATTCTATTGCAAAAAAGGGTTGAAAAGAGCGGGTCATTCAACCACATTCTTCAACCTCTTCCCCATCCCCCCAGATCTGTGCATGAAGAGAAGTCTAACTCTGGTATTTCAGACTATCTCCAAATTATTCCAAAACATAATTGAGGAGTGTAAAATTAAGTTTCTCAGAAAAAAATAGCAATGTTTCCTTCCTAGGAGTGTTAGCTCATTGGTTAACGCCGGTGCCTTTCAATCATAAGGTCCCGAGTTTGAGTCACTCCAAGATTAATGTATGTCGTCCAGTTACAGAGTAGTTGACAATTGACAATTCATGATCATGGACGTTAAATATGAATCTAAGAGACTGTCTTCGATCAGCTTGAGGCTTTGATAAGCCAATGATGGCTTCTTCGTGAGTTCCTGCTTGCAGGAGGATCTAAAAAAAATACATGTATTTAGATCCTCCTGCAAGCAGAGACTTGCAAAGAAGCCTCATTGGCTTATCAAAGCCGCAAGCTGACCGAAGTCAGTCTCTTAGATTCAACAACTCTGTAACTGGACGACATACATTAATATTGGAGTGACTCGAACCGGGGACCTTATCATTGGAAGGCACCGGCGTTAACCACTGAGCTAATTCCTATATACTCTGCAGTTTGAAGATGGCTGTAGATTATTGCTTGCTGAAATTGAAATATGAGTAGCCATTATTAGATTTTCTAGCATATTCAGGTCCAAAATTTATGACATTTATACCTCTTTGATCTATAGATACATGTATAGCATTATAGCATTAGCATTATTATCAAATTTGCTCTTAATTATATTGTAACTGTTCATTGCTGGTGAGGAGGATGGGGAAATGCACCAATAATTAATAAATTCAGGCATCAGCAACAATTCCTATAAACTTATAGTGTCTAACACGAATTTGTAGTTGGCTGTGACATTATAAGCATTGGAACCTAGCATCTAGGCAATTGAGGTTTGGAGTACTGGTCAGCTCAAGTAAGGTGGGGTTTCTAACCAGGAGAAATCCAGTTTGCCCATCTGAAATGGTCTTCCAAATCGTGAGAACATAGAACTTGAAAGTGAGCTAAAACTGTGTGTAAACTTTATAACCACTGGCATTGATAAGTTATATATTATATATTCCTCTTCTCTCACATCAATCCAAATTAAAGGCATTGAAGACTCGGTCCAAACCGTGTGCGGCGCTCTGAAAAAGTTAACTTTCCGTTGCTTGCAAATGACGTTTTCTCCTTGTCGCTACAAAATGCAGACAGTACAGTAATGAAACGTGATACCTTGTTATCTATTATCTAGACCTGTGATGTCCACACTGCTATGTACACTGTGTTGTGGGTATTGACCGTAGCTGTATGTATTGACTGTTCACTAGTGTCAAATTACCGACGGTAGCAAGCTGTGTGTGTATTTTCTGGGATCGATGGTGGTGTCTAACACTTCTGTTATACCTCATTCGAAACTAGGTCAGATTACCGGCATGAGACATTTCTTTGTGCGGGAGTCTTCACACCCTTTAATGTGGCTGCTGTAAAAATAGCAGCCTTCCAGGTCAACATTTCACTACTTCACACGAGACACTACAACTAGGAGTAAATTGGTAGAATGGCAAACCAAAAACCCAATTTTTTTTTATTTAGGACCACTTTCAACATTTTCTTTCCTACCAGCAGATCATCAAACAATCTGTGTTGCTCTAACGACTGGATGCTAGAAATATGTTAGTAAACATATTTACATATACTACCGTTAGTAGTGGGAATACACAACAGCTTGGTTTATACTATTTTACAAACCAATAGTTCCAAATATGGAGAGATCCATTCCATTTACAGAAAAATGTCACAAGAAGGAATCAGTCAACAGACACGGTATACCATCCACTGCGATAAGCCTGTGTTAGAACTCTGATTTAAAGGCATTGAAGACTGCCCCCAAACCGCGTGCCGCGCTCTGAAAAAGTTAACTTTCCGTTGCTTGCAAGTGAAGTTTTCTGCTTGTCGCTACAAAATGCAGACAGTTATGACATGTGATACCTTGTTATCTTTAGCTAGACCTGAGATGTCCATCGTATGTGCACTGTGCTGTGAGTATAGACCGCAGCTGTATGTACTGACTGTACACTAGTGTCTAATTACCGTCCGTAGCAAGCTGTGTGTGTATTTTCTGGGATCGATGGTGGTGTCTAACACTTCTGTTACACCTCATTCGAAACTAGGTCAGATTACCGGCATGAGACGTCTTCACACCCTTTAACTCCCCTAAGTAACGTTATGGTTTCTGTTAGATTTAGTTATTTCGATTTAACAATTGTTGAATTTCCTCTTATATTTTTCTCGTTGAGATTTCAGCAGTTATTGCTGAGACTGTTGAGATCGGTCACATTATTTAAACGTCAAAGAACTATCAAATTTTGGCATCTATAGAATTAATGTTGCCGAGAGGGACATTCGTGTTTTGTACATTAATTTGCCCAAGTTTCTTCAGTTTAAAGGTTTTAATTGGGTTTTTTTGCCAATCATGCTGGGTATAATTGGGCAAGAAGTCATTGTGTATTCAACCTGCCTATGCTGATTATCTGGTAATGATTTAATTATTCACTGACTGTGTTGTAATGTTTAGTTTTGTTAAGTCATTGTGTATTTAAGACTTAATGTCAGTTTAGATCATTTTCCCAAGTGAAGGACCAGTGTGTGAAGGGCAGGGAGCTAGTGCTTTGTAACTTAATTTTAGTAACCATGTTTTGTGGTATATACATGCCTACTATATTCTCATTTATCTCTTTTCTGTACAGAAAAACATTTTTATTCAATAAATGTCAATTGTGGATCAATCAAAGATTAGTCTTGCTTCTGCGAATAGCTAAAAAACATTAACAATGGTAATTTTCCCCTGCCATCTGTGGGTTCACTTCATAAGTATGAAATATGATGCTCATTTAGTAATACAGTTTGGTCAACATGTATCTTTCTGATGATGTTTAGATTGTCTTTTCATTTGTCTTCCTTTTGTTTTACTATGTGTATCAAAAATACTGTAACTTTACTGACATCAGTAGTACAATACAAATTCCACTATTACAATTTCCATTGACATTGAAAGAGTGAAAATAACTCATAGAATGGTCCCATGTCTGATGGTACAAACATTAGTTATTGTATACAACTTTATGTATTTAGCCAAAAGGACATCATATTCTATTTAAGGCAAGAGATATACATTTAAGGATTATCAAATGATGGTTTGATCCATACAAAAGACCAAATTCTCTTGAAGATTCATTGAAACTGACAACTTCCTGAAACTCTAAACAAGGAGATAACACATTAGATTACAGCATAACCAAAAAGAAAGCTAGGTCTTTACTTAATACTATATAATTTCATGTATGACACACCCTTACAGTACCAGTGTTATCTATATTCTTGCATGGCGTGAAGAGAAGTGACCTATGTAAACCGACAGCCATGACATGGATTCACAACAGGACACTTCGGAACGCGAATTTAGTCATTTAACTCAATATATTTACAATCAAACAACTAACCAAGAATACTTACTGACTTCAACGATAAAATACACACGAATCTGTTTGAAATCTCCAAGAATCGAAGTAATAAATGCAATTACTCGCTTAGATATCTGTACGTTTGCTGTACACAATTTCTTTGTTGCGTTTTCAACAAAATATGCAAAACGGACATGTGATACGCCTGCTGATAGGTCACATGGTTTTCCCAATGACGTCAGATCACCTGATATTTCGAAATAAGTTACATTGTTTGCTAGGTATGACTTTTAGCAGGTTCAATACGCTATTGCTAAAACAATTCAGTAAATAAATTGCTGTCAAAGAAATAAAGACCTCATGCAATAAATATATTACATCGCTATCATATTAATAATATGGTTTTACAGCATCACATAACTTTTAATAAAAACTGTGCTGTGTAGTACGATGTTTACTATATAACGTACGTAACCACTGATCTGTACACTAACGTTAATGTACAGATCAGTGGTACGTAACAAAAGTCCGCCTGCGCGCGATGCATTCGATGTGGACAAACTACGGAATCGTATAAGCGCCATGTTACCAATAAGACAAAACTCTGAAATTGCAGAGAATTGTTACTTTGTAGTTTCCTCTCTTCCTAAAATTCAGCACAAAGACCAAAAATATCTCGTTATGCTTCAACCTACAGGAATGGTTTGACAGAAAGCATTATCGCGTTCTACATTGCAGCATAACCATATAACTGTTGCTGTAGCCTATAGTGAGGAGTTCTAACGTTTCGATCCTAATAGGGACACAGATACAGACACTGAGATGGAATACAAGAGAGTTAATCTGAGCAATGGAAAACTGAATGAAGCAGCATTAGAGATAATACAATGGGCAGTGGAAAGAATGGAAACAGGAGGTGTATGAGATAAACTTAACTGGACTAAACTGTTTAGCCGGGGATTGTCTCGATCGATGAGAGTACGCAGTGACGGATGTTCAGGACTGAAGTGAAGTAAAAAGGCAAACTGAGTGACGAGGATGAAGAAAACATGCAAGTACTGATGAGAAAAATGTGTAGTGAAGAAATCATAAGTTACATTGAGAAAAATAAAGGGAAGGCGCAAAAGTTGAGTTTATGCAAGAAACATAATCTTCAGTCTTGGATATTCGGGCCATGATTCGGTTGAATGGTGTGGAGTTGTTGCCTCAATAATCTTTACAAGCTAAAGTATGTCAGACTCAGTTGATTTACTCCGTTAAGCTCCTTTAAATGTCCTTGAGATAAATTTTAAAAAAACACACGTTCAGACATTTCGCAGGATTTTCACCAGTGAATATAGTCTTATGACTTAGCCTGACAATATTTCACAATCGAGCCTAGCTGATATCATATAATATATTAGTGCTTGCAATGTGATATTGTACATTTGTTGTCATATCGTATATCCGTTCACCGATCACTATTATCATAGGTCCATGGTGCGCCTATGTTCCGTAAGTCCTGAAATCGACATACGTGGTATTAAATTGACATATGTAAGTTTCTCGTGCTCTGGTTGCATGAAATCGACGCTTAGTTATTGTACAATAAGTCTTGAGTTCGACATATGTCGAATTGAACAGACATAATGTGTGTTAAGTTCTAGTGCTCTCATTGGACGACCAGCTAGTGTAACATGTGGTTTCCTAACGCTCTGATTGGAAGAAATCGACATGCAGTGTCAAATTAAATTGACATATGTCGAATTCTCGTGCTCTCATCGGATGACCAGTGTCACATGTTGTTTTCTAGCGGTCTGATTGGAAGAAACCGACATATGTGAATGACAGTATATACAAGCCTAGCTATAAGATTATGTTTGCGTTGGCATTGACACAATGCTGCGCGGATAGGTCATCCTAGGCTTCCAAGGATAGTCATACTTACACAACCAATTAAAATGCATATCAAGACACTGCTGGTCGTTTTTGCCGGTTCTTCCATCGGCATGGTTTCCAATTTTGACATTGATGCAAAACTTGATGAAAAGAATGGTGTGAACATAACGTTTGGCTATTCTAATTTCAACTGTCTGGTTTCTGGGCCTATGAATATGTATAGCCCGAAGATCGACATATGACAACTTAATTCGACATATGTCGATTTTTTTACCATGATATGTCGATTTCTTCCAATCAGAGCACTATAAAATGCCATATGTCGAATTCATCCAATCTTAACAAACTTAGGCCTACATATGTCAATTTTATGCGTCATATGTCGATTTCAGTAATTATGGCACAATAGGCGCAGCATATACGTCGCTAACTACAGCGCTTTTGAAGAACAAATCCCTACCAAGAACTGAATAGAACTTGCAGTTTTGAGGGGATTTTGTCCCAGCCTGGCGGTAGCCGCACCCATGACCCTCCAGCATAATGCAGTTCGGTGTCTAACGAAGAACATTTTATTTCGGAGGCCTTTAAAAGGACAAAGCTTGAATTTAAAATGTGTGTCGCCGTTCCCCTCCGTTTCACACCCTTGTAATAATCTTGTGTTACTATTGTAAAACCTATAGCACAGGGTTTCACTAACTTTATCCCCCTTGAACAACCTGTGGATGTCAGAGTTGTCCCCGAACCCCCAACTTTTCGAGACACGATCTGAGTCCTTATTATACTATAATACGCATAACAATGCTTCGTAAAAGATCAAGTTCATATTGTCTTATTGTGCTGTCATGCGTATACTAACTTCACCAAAGTCATGCGGCCTGTGTCTGTTCCATAATTCAAGTTATTTATCACATGCACGGTACGGTACTATGGCAACATATGCGTATGGAACGCGAAAAGAGTTTGTTGATAGGTACGACTTTTGTACATTACTAAATTATATGATACATCAGATTTTAGTTTTAAAAAAAAGTACTCTAGTTTTAACTTTCAGAAACGTCTCACGAACCCCCCCCCCCCCCCGGGATGGACTCACGCACCCCTGGGAGTTCATGTACCCCAGTTAGGGAACCCCTGCTGTAGCAAGTTAGGCTGCCTTCTCAAAAGTTCACACAGTTGCCCAGCCGCAAGAATGTAGATTGAGAAAAAACGCTATAGCGCCACCTTTTTGACATCTCGTCAAGAAAGCTCTATAATAGAAAATTGGGTTTATATTTACATTTGGCATTGAAAAATAGAGTCGCAAAGAAATACTGCGCACATGCACAGGTTTGCGATTGAAGAAAGAGGGCCAGGGCTAGACCACAAAAAAAACTATTATTCAGAAAGTTATTGAGGAAGCACTCCTCGGCCCTGGAATTAAGGGCCTTAGAATATACATATTGGGGCCGCTATTTAAATCAAATGCTAGAATGGCCAGAGAGTTATTGTGACCAAGAGGCCTACAGGGATAATCTGGAAGCAGACCATGCAACTATTATCATAAAGAGAGAAATATTTCCTAAATTCGATGTATGGTTAATTTGAATGTAACCTATGTTGACAGGCTAAACTTCCCTTATGATATGTTTCCATCATGACAGATGTTCCTAAACTGTTTTACTTCCTGTTGATGAAATCTTCATAATTGATTTTTATCCGTGAAATATGATACATCATTTGAATTTTTCATTAGTTTCCATTGTTCTTTGCATTTACATTTACATTAGAATGTAGCCTTTCTTGTAGAAATATGTTGATTTTCCTATATGAATATATGTTGAAATATTACAAAGAAACACGGAAAAACATTTCCCTAAAAATTGCCCTGGTGACATCATTCACTCTGCAGTTGCCAGATACGATACGGCGTAAGCCTGTATGCTACCTTTAGCAATGAGAGCGCAAAGGTTTCGTCCGAGTACCTGTAAAGAAATCTCTTCACTCATTAGTAAAGAACTTCCCTAAGCTGCTCTTTGAAGGCCTAATGTGGTCTCTAAATTGTCTAATTTCTACAAATTTTCACACGTCTTGTACATCCATGTTTGCACTTTGGCATATCCAAGTCATCAATAAACCACTGATTATGTTTGATAACTTACCGAATAATATGTTCTCCCGTAACCAAATCGGCACTTTTCCAGAAATAGAATGAAAACTGCTTATATCTGTGTATGGAATTTTCCATGGCCTCAAGTATATAGCATTTTGGCTGTATATATATATTGTTGCTCGTGTGTGAGATTACACAGACGATTCAGTATATATGTATTGCAATAGTTCTACTTTTCATGGAGCGGTTTTATTTAGCATGCTTTGGTATTTGACAATTTGTTACCATTTACGTTTCTATTAGATTTTACGACTTTGTCTTATCATGAACTTGAAGATACGAAGAAGAGAGTAATGAAGAACTAAGTTCAAGCAACATCAAAATCCTCAAAATCAAAGCTAGTGGTACTATACCAACATACTCAGGTGCGTAGCCATGAATTTGCCAAGGGAGGGGCAAAAATGTAGGCAAACTATCAGAGCCGTAGATACGGCATTGCAAACTATCTAAGGGTAGCGCCACCATAAGTTGCCGCGAAGCGTACAAGAAAATTTTGGCTGAAAATTCCTCCCAGATCGCTGGAAATGGCATTTCCCCAGGCCTTGTAAGTTGCATCTTGGCATTTTCTCTTTTGAAATGACTAGCGATATCATAAAAACATTTAAAAATTTTTTTTAAATATGCTCAAGGGGGTGGGGCGGCTCCCCCTTCTCCCTCCCCCTTAATTGGCTACGCGCCTGCATATACTATTATGTAAATGTGACTGGTTTGAATACTCACCCGCATGCATAGGGTATACAATTGAACTATGCGATAGGGACCATGCATGGTTCCAATTATATTTATTTTCTTTTTCCAAACAAGAAAAGGAAAAAAGTCTCACTAGAATGATTTGAAGCAAGGTATGGGGGTAAAAGATAGACATTCAAACGTCAACCAAATGCCAGCCCACCCCCCTCCCACCTTAAAGAAAAGCAAAAAAACAAACACAAATCTCTCTGAGGAAAAATGTAAGATGCTAATCCCAATTCAACGTTATACTTACCCGTACACAACGATCAATGAGTAGTCGGTTTATTTGCAAGGCAATGGCCATCAATGAACTTTCACAATTGTATTATATTTGTTATGTTTTTGATTGATAATATAGGCAACGAGCAGGGACGTCGCTAGAGGCGGTGGGGGGGGGGTGTCTCACCCCCCAATGTTGAATTGACGACGTACGACAATTTGTCAATTAAAAATTTTGCAGACAATTTTTCAATTGCTCAGATGGCCCGGAATGAAGTGAACAATTGAACATATTTCATGTGAGTGATAAATAGTCCAGCGCACCCCCCCCCCCCCCCCCAAAGAAAACATATTAAGCGCGCTAGGAAAAAGCACTGTATTTTTTGGTAATTCACTATGTCGTCGAATATAATTTGTTGAAAAAAAAAAAAAGTTTTCCCCTTTGTAAAATTAACATAGCTTTCAGTGTAGTTAGTAGTCTATGTAGCCTTCAAGCAGATAACTTATACTCAGTTGCTTACTTGCTTAACCAGAGTGATTAATAACTTTGTGAAGTGAGGGCCAGTGGGTACAAAATGTATCGAAAAAAGTTCGGAACAAAAGTGCAGTCGCGAAAGATGGGGTGTCTGACTGACCGTATCGTTGACGAGTAGAGCTGGTGAGGGGGAGGGGGGGGGGGGGAAAAGGCAGCAGTCGGAATTTTCTGGCTTCAAAACCCATCCAGTTGGAATTTCAGCCACACCCCCCCCCCCTCCCAATCATCAAGCCTTAGCCTAGTACGTCCCTGGCAACGAGCCTACGAAGAGACTGTTCGGTGGAACCAACCCTGCACAGTGACGTAAATATTAGGACACTATCAAAACCTGTAGTATAATATCGTACCTATAGTAATATAATTTCGATATTTGTTCTATATTACCTAACTTTAATTTTTTCACCTCAAACTTTCACCTTTTTTTAAAATATTTCCACGGCGTTACCAATCTCCGACTTTCTTTTGATAAAAAAGTTTATAAAAAATTAATTAAAATCTTCACTGTTGCCAAATGTTTTATTTTTTTCTTCTTCTTTTTCATCTCTGGTATCTCGAAAATTTCTGGTAAAACGCGAAGAAAAAAAAAATCTCTGGTAAAATGCGAAAATTTGATGTATTGAATTTTTTATCATGAAATATCGAGTTTTTCTTTCAGTCCTTTTATCGAATTTGCGAAAAATCTGTCGATAAAGACAGCCTTGTATCAAATTTTGATCATTTCGAAATTTAGATTGTTTTGTGTAAAATGTCGAGAAATGGACTATATCAGATACCAGTCAGTATACGAAAACAAAAATATATATATTATCAGTATTTTTATGGATGGCAGCCAGCATTTATTACTACTGCAAAGGAACTGGTAAATTATCCTTTACTGCATCTCTCTGTTCCTATGTCTTTATTTGTGTGTAAGCTGTGGGCTAAATATTCCGGCCTTAAAATCCATTGAAATATATAAATTGTCCAATGTGGAGTAGAAACATTCCCTTTCAAAGGGAAGAAGTGGCAGGCCGCGAGAGAAATTTTATTTCCTAGAATTTCGAAAGTTTTGTTATAGCGCCAGCAGTTATGACCAAGTTTTTGCTCATTTGCTCCTAGCTGTTTTATAGGACTTTTTGGACCTGAGAAGAAACATCGCAGCATGGACCTTTTCATTTGCATTTGAGTTCTACGTTGGTTATAGTTCGCATACCGATTCCAGCATAGGTGTAATAGTCTATCGTCTATGCGGTGAAAAATGCCTTGAATATTTTGAATGGCTGGATGATTCTATAACTGGACTCTTTTGAAAGCAATTCGACGCGCTTCGTCGCTTCAGAGAAAACATGTAAGTAGATCGCACTATTTTCTTACAAGGGCATTCTAATGCCAACGAATGTAATACATTATTACAAGTATACTTCTTTAAGTTTGATGAAGTGCTACCCTACTCAAATTCCAAATAAAAATTGTTTGATTTAGGGTAGAACCCTTTACTATTAAACTTGTGAATGACGTCAATTGTGACAAAACGGTTTTTGTTTACACTTGAGCAACTTCGAACCGAGGAAAACAAAAAAAATATTGCAAGCTGGCTAGCCTAGGTCCAAAGTTATAGAGAACGTGCTTCTTGCGGAAGTGATGGTACAGACAACTATATCGGATCGAATTACTAAACGTTCTTGGAAACAGTACAAAAGTAACAAACACGGTTCTGTATATGAACCAGTGACTATGCAGTGAACCAAAACAGTTGGATGATGAATACCTTCGTGTAGCAGGAAACACTTCTTACTACTAGCCAAGATCTTTCGTTCATCGCAGTTGGCAAGTCATACGTTAACTTATATACCGTGGGGGTAAATAAAAGTAAACTAAACTTACGTACGTGTAGGTGGTATACAGTAACCCTAAGTTACTAACGACGAACGTATCTATAAAGACTACAATTTCCAACTAGCGTATTGTAGGTTTAGGCCTAAATGGACAATTGAGTGTTCCTGTGTTGACACCGCCTAAGTATTTACAGTTATCAAAGTATTAGTATCAGAGTTGTTTATCACTTATAATAGGCCTAGTCTATTACCCCAATCTATTTATATGTATCTCTTAGTAGCCTAGCGTATGTTAACATTATTATACTTAGTGGAATTGGGATCACTAGCCTGTATAATGTGTGTGTAACATGTGCCATATATAGACCCCATATACTGCAAAAGTATGAGACTCATTCAACTACACTATTTACATGACTAAGCGAAATAGCTTTAACATGAGGCAGCCTTGCTCTACCTTTAACCTTTGGTTACGATCTATAGTCAATCAGAAGTAGAGCCCTATGTAGCTAATTGCATGTTGTGTTGGACTTCAAAGTAACAGTTTTGATATAAGGCCCTATAGGTATGTGGTGTTTGTCTCTTAGAGGTCTTTTATAAGAATCTTACCATGACATATATCTCCCAAACACCTCTGATCTGTTTTTACAAATGTTACCCCCAACCATGCACCACACCACTTTGATATTATACCCATCCAATCCCATACTTCCTTCCCCTTTTCCTCTTCTTACCATATCTAAAACCCCATGAAGCTTTGGCTATTACTATTGCCAAGTTTTGCTACCTAAATTATTTGTTAATGCCTATGAAATCCCCAGAGTAAAACATTTATCCAGAATTTTAATTTTAATTTTTCTTTTTAATATTTCATAACCTGTGTCAGATACACCCATGAATGTATTGAAATATCTGGCATACTTTAAGTACTGTATAAATAATAAAATTCTGTTAAAGACTTGTATCATTAAAATTTGAAAATATATACAACCCATGTTTTATATTGTTAGCAGATGTGTAAAAACCATTTACACTTATAATAACATGATTGTATTGTAAAATATGTGTCACTTGTGTAAAGCCGGGGGAAAGGATGCTCGGTGGTGACATTCCTGGGGGGTGGAGTGATATGCGAGCTCCGGGTCTCTGCCGATGATGACAAGAATAATTGACGTACACGTTGGTTTTAGTACTAGTCCATGTATGTATTTAATCTGCTAGCGTGTTCTCTGACACCGACTAGCGAGCTCTCATAGAGCTATTAAAGAAACAACTTCTATTGCTGCAAAAGCAGACAAAAACGTAGTAAAAGGTGAATGAAAATCTTCGATATGCTGTGTTAACTAGTGAAAGTGTTGTAATGTCTAAGAACAATGGGCTTCAAAGCTACCCCAAACCCTGACGGGTCTCCCAATCTGAAGGGAAGGGTTTGACCAGTTCCGGTGTCCGAATCCTAAGGCAGGCCAGCTATGCCAAAAAGGCATGGCTCTACACTTGAATGTAAATAATATTTATTTCTTTTATAGTTTCTACATACGTCATTAAACTTTAATGCAAATTTCTGTGTTAGACATATAATTGTACAAAGTATGGTCTTGTCATTATATATGGTTGTTTCCCATAGAAAATGTTTCTGTGGTACTATACAGAATGAGTTAATTTCTGATTCCTGACTTGATGGGTCAACTTTAATGCACCATGTGCATAATTGACAGTAACTCACATTATAAGTTCATGCCTGCAAAGTTGTAAAATGGTAAAAACTTGAGACTCAGGGTTTTATGTATTCAATGCCTCGATCATTATGGGATCTCCAATTTATGTCCTGCACATTTCTTTTAAGATTTATGTAAATCAAAGTCAAGCAGATTTACTTGGAGTTGTGGGTATTCTTCATTAAAACTATGAAATATATTTCATGTGGAATGTTGTCGAATGTCCAAGTGTTTGGCACCAATGGCCATTTTCTTTTGTTGGTGGGGGAGGGGTGGAGGAGGGGGATCACTAGGGTTACACCTTTGGATGGTTTGCAGGTCTAAAAGTTGGTTTTGAAGTAGAGATCAGATTCTAAATAAAGTGTAAATTGTGAATAGTAAAAGATTCCATTCAACTCTTAGAATTGTTTCAGCTCAAGAAAATTTGGTAATTTTAATATTTTAGCAATTTAAACTGCCATAATAAACACCCTCTACACCCAATGCCATGTACATTTCAGTACCTGAACCTAATATTGACAATTAGGCAGGTGACACAATATCTTAGTAAGGGACATGGCGTACTTAGGGTATGCACAATCTGTCTAGCTAAGTTATTTTAGGGACACTAATGGCGAATATTAAAAATCAAATAATGATCAGTAGTTATTTTTACGACGCTTACGCGACCACAAATGTGGGAGAAACCTGCAACGGCTCATGGATTACAACTAACACCGTCAGGTGGCTTCCAATTTAACATTTTATCTCAAATTTGGAATCTTTTCAATTTAGGAAGTAAAATGTAAACATTTTAATGTGAATATTAAAAACTGACAATTTAAACTTCAACAGCTGGCAATGGTTAACATCATGCGTATAGCTTTCAGTTTCAGGGTTCACATTGATTAGCGTTATGAAATAAACACAGTTATAGACAGAAATCGCATCCCAAAAAGAGTGTTTATTAGTACAGAATAAATATTGTGTCGGAATAATGCACTATAGAGTTGAACATTGCAATAGCATCATACTTTCTTCTATCGTGCTGTTTCACATCGTGCCAGTTGATTCGTTGACGTAGAACCTATCAAATAGTTTTAAAGTTTACAGAGTTACTGGTACTATATCAGTTCTTCAAATTTCATTGTTATATATACCTATATATCAGTGCTGAGTATTTTGTTAAATGGTTAGGAAGTCTTTGCCATCTGAGTGGAGACTAAGTGCTGTATAAATCAGGTACTGATTGCTTGCAACTTGTGACAACGCAGTCACAGCTGTGCTTGAAACAACCAAAAGCTATCCTTTGGTTTTACTTCCTGGCAGATAATAAATTCATCTTTGCCAAGTTGTAAAGGATATTATCAGATAGCAAGAGTCATGACTTTTAAGGAATGGTTGGATGATAAGATTCCTCTGTTAAGGTTAGTTAAAAAAAATTGCACGAGGAAACGTGTATTTATTATACCATGTTCATCTAAATTTTCTTGTCAGTGGACGTTATATAGAGTGTTACATAGAGTGTTAATTGAGTGTGCAGTTGTGGTTAATGGTGTTTTGCAGGTGGACCAAATATTATATACAGTACATAAGTAGAAGAGATTGTACTTAAATGTGTAACATCGATTATTTTTCGGTCATTTCAGAAGAGAGAATTTTGAGAAAAATATATTTAAAAAGAAGTACATCCAAAACAAAATTATTACTACAGTAGTAAATAGTCATACTCTACCGTACATCGTGTAAGTTTTGATGATCAAATTTAGGTTGAATTAATTGTTTCTCGATTTTAAACTACTGACCTACTTTAATATCAACTTTTAACCTCATTTAGACTGTCGACCTGTTTAATCATTGTAGGAAGTACAGGAGGGCAGACAGTAGGGAGTACCAACTATCTGTGAACTCTTAAAAACGGAGCGTTTAGGTTCAGTTAGTTTTAAGTTTAAACTGCGTCATAGCTATTTAGTCATATGCAGGGTCGTAATTTATCCGGTATCGCTGCACATTAAAGCTATTCAGATTTGTTCAAATTGCTATATGCTGTGACTGTGCATTGTTTGCTGCAGTCTGTTGAACCATAATATTTTATATGAGATAGAGCTAAAAGTTCACATCTGCTATATACAATATCTGAACTCTAAAAACTTATTCAACGATATGAAAAAGGATTTCGATCTCAGAAATATGGTAAATTCATCGAGCCACGTTATATGTCAAAACCATAATATATCTACTGTAACCATATTTCAGTGGTAATTTCTTACCGTCTGCATCCAAATACATGCATGTAAGAAGTACAGTGAAATCCACAAACTAATCTGTTCAGTTAAGCATAAAATGCCAGTAATTAAGGCATTAATCAACTAGCAGGCACTTGATGGTTGGATATAAGTTAAATTGAACCCAGTGAAGTGTGGCATAAAGTAATCATTTATAATAATACTCAATCACTTTCCATGTCTTTCAAGAAGAATTACATATGTATCGTATGGCACTATGAAGGTCAACAGTGTTGCCCCCAACTATGCTAGAAGGTGAAATAATGGTAACACATGTTGAAATTTCCAGATCAGCATATTAACTCCCACACTCAAATTTTTTTTTGCCT
>KN883561.1:82241-112718 GCA_000934455.1 Apostichopus parvimensis | reverse complement strand
AACACCAATATGTACACTGTAGGAGAGATGTGTAGGTTTAGTGAATAGAACAGCAATATATAAGTTGACTGTCTTGTCTCGGCACAACTTCTGCACTATTGCTAGTTATTATTGGGTAATATCATTCTGTCAGTCTTTTAATATGGTCAATTATGTCTGTATAAAAATAACTATGA
This sequence comes from Apostichopus parvimensis, assembly GCA_000934455.1. Lineage (NCBI taxonomy): Eukaryota > Metazoa > Echinodermata > Holothuroidea > Aspidochirotida > Stichopodidae > Apostichopus > Apostichopus parvimensis. The sequence goes on along the minus strand of KN883561.1, from coordinate 112,542 downwards.
AAGAATTAAAGAGAGAGGGAAGCCATCATATTATGTGCCCTGCAGATATTCTAAGAAATTTTAAGTGCTGCAGTGTTACATCCTGCCTTGATTTCTGTAATTCTATTTTCATTGGCCTTCCAAAAAATCTGGTAATTCGTTTGCAAAAAATTCAAAACTGGGCTGCCGAACTTATCTTCAAGCAAACTAAGTTTACACATGTTACCCCTCTTCTTAAAGCATTATACTGGCTTCCAATTGAAACGTGTATACATTTCAAAGTCCTTATTTTAATCCACAATTGTATTTATAACCATTTATCTCCAAACTACCTTTCAGAACTTCTAATAGTAAAGCAATCCAAGCGTGCCATCCGTCAGTCAAAATTTATTACCCTCCTTGAACCTAGGACCAATGGGGTAACTTATGCCAACCGTCCTTTTTCAGTTTCTGGTCCCAAATTGTGGAATTCCCTCCCAAACCATTTAAAATGTATACCTAATAAATCACTTTTCAAATCTAAACTAAAAACCTACCTCTATGCTAAACATTTTTCAATTTGAGTTGTAATTATATTTCATAGTTGCATTATTATTTTTGCTTTTCTTTCTATTCATATTTATATGTATGGCGCTTTTGACAACTATTTTGTTTATAATTAGCGCGTTATAAATCTTAGTTATTATTATCATTATTATGTGATCAGGGGAGCAACCACCTTTAATATACTGGGGGGAGGAGGGGGGGGGAGAGATAGTATGTCATTGATGGGAGGGGTCAAAGATAACTTCTGATAAAATGAAAGGTTTCAGATGCACAACATTAGTGCTATATTTTGCAACTTTTGAACCAATGGTGAAGAATTATTGACTGCTTAGGATGTTCATGTTTCATAATTATGTACTGTACATTATGGTTTTTTGTAATATTCTGAGGGAAAGCCCCCCCCCCTCCATCCCTCCCCCTCTTCCTACTGAATATGGACAAGGAAATGTATGCATTAACTATGTATAATTGACATTTAGTGGATTTTGCAACTAAATCTTCCCTGAAGACAGACAACTTCCTTTCTCCAAAGGGATGGAAAAAAAACTAATATAGGTAGAGGATATCATGAAATGTAATAACATGATCTAAAGACAAGATGGTTGCCCCAAATTACATTCATTTAAAAAACTAATGATCTATCTTTGTTTACAAAGTCTAAAGATCACTCAGAAACCAGGTTTTAATTTGTACTGCAGAGGTCACCCACCATCTTTGTATTATTTCCATCAGTATATGCCCTTGACATATATATGCTCTTAAAATAAATTCATTTATGTAGAATGTTACTGGCGACATATCCTTCAATTTCTTCACTTAATCTACACCTTCTGTCTACAATATTATAGAGCAAACAGGATCCTCAGCCATGACAAGATACTTAGAGAAATAAATATCCAAGTTTTGGGTTAATTGTATCTTTATCGAGCATAAAGGTGAAAGTTTATAATACCAGGTGTAAATAATAACAGTTATTCCTGTCGATCGTTCATTATCTACGATGGTTATTACCAGTCACTGTCCTTGGAGTTGGAATTAAAGGGAAAATGAAATTCAATTAAAGGGAAAATGAAATTCAGAAACCAGGTTTTAATTTGTACTGAGATCATTCACCTCTTTGTATTATTTCTGTCAGTATATGCCCTTGACATATACATGCTCATAAAATGAATTCATTTATGTAGAATGTTGCTGACGACATATCCTTCAATTTCTTCACTTAATTTACACCTTGTGTTTACAAATATTATAGAGCAAACAGGATCCTCAGTCATGACAAGATACGTAAATATGCAAGTTTTGAAATGTGTCTTTATCGAGCATAAAGGTGAAAGTTAATAATACCAGGTGTAAATAATAACAGTTATTCCTGTCGATCGTTCATTATCTACTATGGTTATTACCAGTCACTGTCCTTGGACTTGGAATTAAAGGGGAAAGTGAAATTCTCATCATGCATATATCTATGCTGTAGCCTTGGGCTTACATATTAGGTTTTAAAAATGTTTCTGTTACAAGGAATACCAAATATTTATTTCTTTACTATTAGCAGATGGTTTGTGGTGTCAATTGTATAGGTTATATTTGTTAGTATTCACATGTATCACATCCTAAATGTAATGAAAAATGCCAGACGCATTTAAATAAGGAAATAAAAATGTCTTTCAATTTTGCTTTAGTCTTTTTAAATTTAAGGGGAAAAAAACCTCTAACGTCTTTTCATGAAAAAGAAAGTCTCTACTCATTGTGTAGCAGCATGGTATCTACAATGTACAGGTAAAGCTATCTTGTATGTATGTTAGATCCTTCTGCAAGCAGGAACTCGGGAAGAAGCCATGATTGCCTTATCAAAGCCGCATGCTGACTGAAGTCAGTCTCTTAGATTCATATTTTAACGACCATGATTATGAATTGTCAATTGTCAACAACTCTGTAACTGGAGGACATACATTAATCTTGGAGTGACTCGAACTCGGGACCTTATGCATGAAAGGCCCCGGCGTTAACCACTGAGCTAACACTCCCGGATTCTTACAACAAATGTCCAATCTTCTCTTCCCTTCAGGTTCAAAGTTTTATCAGAGGATGGCTTTGCAGGCGGAGGTGGAAGTCCATCGTCCAGGATTACATACGATCGCCCCATGCAGAGAGCATGCGAAAACGCAACCACATCGTATTCGGAATGGTAGAGTGCGAACGTGAATACGTGGAACAGCTCTCCACTCTAATGTCATGCTTTGTGAGACCTCTGAAGATGGCTGCCAGTGCCAAGAAACCAATCATTGATCATGAAGAAGCCAATTCAATATTTCTTAACAGGTAAATTTTTAAATTTAAGAAATAATGGGAGGAAAAAGAAATACAAATCAATTTTGTGGAAATAGAAATGGAATGTTACCATGGAAACTAAAGGAGCTAAATTTTCGATATGCTAGCTAAGAATTTCCTGTAGGCACATTAGATTCATCTCAGGTGGATTCTAAACTATCTACCCAACCAGTCATATAAGTGAATATTTTAGCATTTTGGATGAAATTTAAAGTTAGCAAAATTTACTTAGAATTGTGAAGTTTTGGCTGAAAATGTTACTATTTTCAGTAGATGTAATGATGCAGTAGCTATGATTCTCACCACTTGCAACCGTTATGCAATTGCCCAAACTTTCTCCACATTGATTTATTACACCAATTTTTGCTCTATATACCTTTATACATGTGAAGAAGGTATCATGTATGGTTAGAAATGATGTGTGATGGGAGAAGTAATAATTAGCTTATATTTCAGGGCCTTTATTTACTTTGATGTAGACTACTGCACACAATTGAGGCTGTTTAAGGATTCAATTATTATTTTCAAAAGGTGAGTAAAGAAGACAATATTATTTTTTCAGTAATGCTATGATGTAATATTTTAGTTCAAAAGGGGTTATATCTAAAAAAAACGAGAGAGTTGACCAACCCTATTGCCTACATGCACCTTTTATGTCCTGTTGCATGAGTCATCGATATAATCCACATTGTGTCAACTTTCTACCAATTTGAATTTTTACACATCGGCCGAAACGTGGATTTTTTTCGTCATATTCAGGGGGAGTGATTTTGGTAAATGTTTACACCTTACTTTATATCTTCACAGATGTAAGAGACTACGAAATTATTTAGTTACACAATTCATGAAGTAGGAAAAATTGGTGATGGTCACATCAATCATGTTCTAGGTATATAGAAGAAATGCTGTTTGAATATAGGAAGAAAGGAAAGTTAACTCAGGTTTTTGCGTAATTTGCTAAGATATTTATTCATATCGTTGTAATTTTATGGGAGCTTGAATTTGTTTCTCTTTTTACTTCAAGTAAACTCTCACTACATTACCTTTATAAACTATTTCAATCTATAAGGGTTTTGCTTGAACTATATATGACCACAACCATCAAAAGTACAGGAAAAAAAATGACTGAGATCTGCTAAATATGAAGGTATGATTGCAGAAAAGAGGACATGTAGAATATCATGTTAACTTAGAGTTCCACAGTGGTTCAGTATGTGCAACACAATATGTTAGTAATGTGATCTGTGTTTGCTTTGTCATATGACCTAACTCTAAGTGATGGCATACACATGAATAGTTTCAGCTTAATATTATCCTGTCCCACCCCATCCCCATTTCCACCCTTTCCCCACCCACCCTTTCCCCACCTCTTCCCATTAGTGCCAACTTTAAAGTTCATCAGTACATTTTATTCTGCTAACTTGCTGGAAGTTGTTTTTCAAAAATGATTTTGCTTAATGGTCAAATACTCAAAGTGATTCCCACTCATGGACTGTTTAAAGTAAACATAAATATTAGAGAAAAAAGGTTTGAAACATGACAGTGAAGTGCTCAGTATTGGGTTATGGCATACATAGGTAAAGTAGGCCATGGCCTAGCACCCGGCCCACAAGGTTGGGGTCCCACACAGTAAATAGATAGAATCACCCTCATGTCAATTAATGTATGTATCCAATGGATTGTACATTCCAAAACCATTTGACAGAAACATTGACATCATTGATGACTTTGCAAAAATGAAAATGTAGAAAATGTCATTAGTCATGGGGAAATACCCCACCCCCCACCCCCCCCCCCCCCCACAAAAACACTCAAAGTGATTCCCACTCGTGGCTGTTTATAGTAGACATAAATATGAGAGAAAATGGTTTGAAACATGTCAGTGAAGTGCTCAGTATCAAAAATGAAAATGTAGAAAATGTCATCAGTCATGGGAAATACCCCCCCCCCCCACAACTAAAAAAGAAAAGAAAAAGAAACAATAACAAATGGCCCTGCATAGTCATGCATGCATAGTCTTAATCTAGGCCAGGAAGTGCTGGATGAATTTGAAAATGAGTGACCATTATTCGAACAGGCAATGCTGTTGACTTTCCTTTAAGGAAACTGTATATATTTCCTGTGTTTCTCTGGAGGTTGCAGTTTCAATAACATTGTGACTTTTCTTTGTTATCGTTGCTAAGAAATATTGCAAAAAAAAAAAAGCGTTTTGTCCTTTTGGAGAAATTACAAGATGAAACCCGTTTTTCAATGTTGAGGGTCTAAACCTGTGGAAGATTTTACTTGGTAAAATTTACTTATAGTCCTGGTCTGATCTTTCTATAATTTTGACCTGTTTTTGTAGATATTTTATAGATCTGTCTCTTTATTTCATTTTCCCCCTTTCCCAGCAAGATTTTCTGTATAGTCTTTACTTCTGGACATAAGTGTACGCACCCCTTGTAACAATACCATACTCAATTTCTATGAATGATAATTTCTTGAATTAATACTCATTTCTTCTGCTCTCCCAACGTTGTTCAAGTGAAATGTGAATTACCATTTAAGTATCTGTTTGCAATAGTTTGTCAAATTCTGACAATTAGAAACCATTGAACTTATATCCATTTTGTGATCAAATTGAGATAAGAATACATCAAACTATGATGCCTTCCAGCATAGAAAAGATTAATTAGTGATTAAAGAATCCATTAGATTCTGGAAATTTTTTTCCCCAGCTACTTAAATATTTTCTAGGTTAGTGAGTACTAAGTCAAACTGGCCAATTAGAAATAATCCAAATATTTTCACCTTTTTCCCCTCTTCGTTATTTTATCTATAAACAATGAAAACAATATTGGCTGCCCTAATTTGTAAATTAGCCAAAAATTCATTTGAAATTTGTCTGAAAGCTCAAGCTCTTGAGAAGAAGAAAAACACTATCGAAAAAAAAAACACACTATATTGATTTTACAGCATATAACTAGTATTGACAAAACACTTATAATAATTGAGATAAAATAAATGAATTATGAAAGATATTTGCAAGCATCGTCAAATTATCTGTGAATGATAAAGTAGCATGTCTGGCTCCTGAATTCGAAGTCATTTGAACTGCTAAAAAATTCAACTCATGTGACCTGTCTGAAAAATTCAAACTTCATTTTAACTGTCCCAACTCATTATAAGTTCGTTATGTATACATGTAAAGCTCTGGGATGGTAAACCATGTGGTAAAATAATTTCTTTAAAAAATTGTTTATAAAACCTATAATAATGTTGTAAACCCTTGCTGGGTAGAGTTTGTGCTTGTGCATTTAATTTTATTTGCATTACCAGGGGAGCAGAATGTAGGTTTATAGCTAAGTATATATTCTCAGAATTTTGCTGAAGGGATATTATTGATTATGTTTTCACTATAAGTGGATGTCTTAAAAACTTTGTTTCCTGCATGTGTGCCTGCATGTGTGCCTGTTGGTTTTTTTTTATTTTTGGGGGGGGGGGGGTGGGGGGAAGAGATCATTACCGAAATATATGTTGAAGACACAATAAATTTGGGTATAAATAGTGACCTACTTTCAATCATAAAGTTATTTAGCAAGTACTCTGTAGAGTGACTGACATACATATTAAAAGTAATATACCATAACGAAAGAAGGAAGGAAGGAAAAAGCATGAAGAGGAACGGAATAAGACTAACGTTGCTTAATTGCAAGTGATTGATATTTCAGGTTTCCTTATTTAAGATGCTTTATTAAAGTTCTGTTAACAGAGTTGGAAAGATGGCAAATCAAGTTTGAAAACTGTTGTTTAGCTCTCCCTTTGAGAGTTCCATCGTACGTATCAAAAAAACTCTGGTCAAATATAATACCACAGTTTGGAGACAGGCACAGATCCAGTGTAGTAGGAGGGGATGTGGGGTTGTACACACTTTCCTTTCAACCCCAAACAACAATTAGAAGTATTTATTATACCACCTATTTATTATTATAGTCCTAATTTACTGTTAGCCTCAGAATTTGCACTATTTCACATGTATATAAAAATTTCACTTTTTTAGGGGGGTAGGACCCCAAGATCCACCTACACACAAGTCGGCTTCTGTGACACCAGGGCCATTGTCCCCTCCCCCAAACATTTTACAAATCAGGGATCGGCCCCATATTGTACTATGGCAGAGTTACAATCTGAATTAGTGATAATAGGTGAGATGTAATCCTCCTAGGTATCCCTCCCCCTCCCCCCCTCTCATTCATATTACTTTGGTCCTAGTCTCTGACAAGTTGTGAATGCTATAGTGATATGGGAACTGTTTACACATCATCAATTTGTTATAAACCATTTAAGGTGGAAGTGTTCCACTGAGATATATATTTTGAAAAGGAAAAAGGTGATTTATTTCCTGGATTTCACTTTCCACTATGTTTGTATAAATCATAGAGTATAGTATATGATAGCCTTAAAAAGTTCATATCCCACGTAGCTATTATATTGTCTTTGTTTTATCTCACTCTAACAGTATTTGTTTTTAAACAGAGATATCTGTGACAATGATGCAATTAGGTGCATGCGTCAGTCACTCGTTTGTTGTTATGACTATCGTGCTGTTGTGGCATTGCAATGCCCTGGACATGTTACATATATATAGTTATTGTTCAACATGCAAGAAATGCTGCCGCCAAATGTACCGTTATGATATAACAAGTTTCACATGTTAAAACATGCATTTTTTATTGGAGGCATTACCTTAAGAGATAAAGAAATTGTTCATAATATTCCTGTGAAAAAGTTAGGAAATTTTCTTCAAGGTTAAATGTGAAATTACTATATTGAATTCTTTCATTTTGACATATATCATTGACACTAATTAGACATACTGTATCAATTCTAGAGAAGAAGGAAAATATAAGATTCAGAATCGGTGGGTGGAATTGAGTTTTATGAAGATGGCAAGGATTTTTAGTTTCTTAAGCAGCTTCATACGTTGAATGCAAGAAATCTACTGCAATGATACTAAAATTCCATACAAAATCCGAATCATTAGCTTGACTAATCGTGCAACTTATATTTGACAACCAAAATATCCAAAATCTAATGTACTATTTATACCTGATTGATTATATACTCATGTTTCTAGTTTGATATCAAAATTTTCAAATATATTCTTTACCTTCTTAAGAACTGACTTCTGTCAAATATCTAAAATATAAAGCAATAGAAAAAGCTAACTTAAGTCATCAATGCTAGTTGTGGGAATTTTGTTTTTGGGGGGGGGGGCTTTCTAAACATGAATGACCTTTGACATTATTTCAATATAAGATTTCATGAAATCAGTTGATTATGTAATTTGAAGTTACATGCAAAGCATCGACTGGAAAATTCGGAAGATATAATATTCGGAAGATATAATATTATCACATTAAGCATATTCTTTAACTTTTTGTCGAGTTACGTGCAACGTAGCAACACGACAATATGATCAGTTTTGCCAAGATATAATATTATCGTACTTTGTCAACCTGACAAATATCATACTTTTGACGATTTTCGGTGTAATATCGACACGCTAAGTCTACAACTCCCTTCTGACCCACCATGTTTTCTAAACTAACATGGTCTAGTAGATATCAATGTTTGATGAAATTTTGACGTAACAAGATTTCAGAAGAACTCACAAAAAACCGAGCAGTGATTGATCTTTTAGCCTTTTTCAAACATTTTGCCTTTGTTGTCTGTAAGTTTGACCATCCTTGTTGTAAATAATTAAACATAACCTTCAAATTAAAGCTTCAGTAGTACTCCAGTATTACCTTTCTCTAATTAATATGTGCACTTCGAATTACTCGACCTACAAAAAGTAACATTTTAGGTTTTTAGTTAAATTAATAATCAACACATACTTTCTCTTCCCTTCCCTTTCCATATCTACTATTCTGAAGGTTATTTGACAACCACAATACCTGAGCTACTTCATGTTATAAATCTGTAAAAAACTGCAGTAAAGTACCAAAAGGCAGGATTGCTTCCGTTTTTAGGCCAAAGCTAAAAAAACATGATTGTTTAGAGTAGCTCTTTATGTAATCCCTACACAGTTAACTTGCTGGGCATTTCCTTCAGAGAACATTATGCCCAGTATTAACTCCTTTCAGGACCATGATTAGTAATTAGAATTTTATTAGAATTTTCCAAGGACGAAATTGTACTCTTGCTAAGTTTTACATTTCTTTACACAATTTGCAGACGTCTGCCAATTGTTGTCATGGTGATCAGCTGAAGGTAAACTGTAGTGTGCTTATTTCCTACTTCATATTTTATGTGGGACTCTGACACTGGTTTGAGATTTAGGAAGGAGCTGGAAGGGGGGGTAGGATGGGATGTGAGAGGTTCAGCTGCACCTGTGGCATAGCACCCTGCCTGCTGTAAAATTTATTGGAGACTACGACTCTCCTGCCCCCTCCCCCCCACCCCACCCACCGGTTTCAGAGGCCCTATAACTGTGATTAATGACTACTTGTAATAAATTGGCAACTTTTTGTGAAGAATAGCAGGGGCGTATCCAGGATTTCCTAACCCGGGGGGCGCGAATTACTATCTAAGCAGAGCGCCACCATCGGTTGGCGCGCAGCGTACAAGAAAATTTCGGGTTTTGATACCCCCCAGATCACCGGAAATGGCACTTCTCAGGCTTGAAATGACCAACCAAATGTACACTTTTGCCTGAGAACCAAGAATTTCCCAATATTTTTTTTTTCATCCATAACCTTTTTGAAGATTGTCACCAGTCACATCATGTTCGACCTCATTGCATCTCCTGTGGATCATTGCTATTTGTAGGTGATTCTACGTCGCGGCCCACAATACCCGTAAGCACCATTTTTCAAGGTTTTAAGCCCATTATTTGTTCAGAATTTGAATTTGAAACTTCACAATTCTTGTGAATAAATTCACTTAAAAAATACCCATAATGTTGCACAAAATTTCATCTATGGACACCAATATAGAAAAACGTCCTTCAACCCCTAACAGACCGGTCAAAATTGCACGAGTAGAGGGAAGTATGATGAAGAATGGTGGTCAGGGCATTTTCGAAAATTCACATACAGTTAATTTATTGGTGTACAAATATGAAACCTGTTATAACGGCTACTATAAAACTTCGTTGAAGGAAATTAAAATATACCAGATATTTCCGGAACCGAACACTACGCACATCTGCAGTTTATGAGGCTGTTCATCCCGGAACGCCATTTTCATGCTCACTGATATGATGTGATATCTGCAGTTTGCTTTAAAAATTCGAATAATTGAAATGAGACTGAAATAAATAACTATTATCTGTTTATTGTGTAATGCTCCACCAGTGGCGTAACGATGAGCCTGGGGGGGGGCTCCTGGCCCAAAGGGGCCCCCTATCAGGAGGCCTAGCAAGGGCGCCCGCAGAAATGTAGTACAAGGAGGGGGAGGTCAGTAGGTCATATAGATGTAACACACTTGATACTATCTAAGCGGAGCGCCACCATCGGTTGGCGCGGAGGGTACGACGATTTTTTTGCCAAAAAATACTCCTAGATCGTCGGAAAAGACACTTCCCGTTCAAAGTGCATTTACACATCTGAGAGATCTCATGTTTTAGGATTTTGACTTTCAATAATTTCAGTAATGCATTATGGGTCAGTATGCAATGAACATAACTAGAGAACTGTTGATTGGGGGAAATCATTGAAAAGTCAAATGCTTAACTTTTTTGTTTAATTTTCCAGGGGTGGGCAAGTGCCCCCCCCCCCCCGACTGTATAGAGTATAATGGAGACTACTGTACAAATACAGTTATCAAACCTAAGCATAGGGCCATATGAGTTGCGCCCCACATTCTTTTCATTTCGAAAGACGCACAGTTTCAAGTTCATTAGACACTGAAGGCTTCGATTCTCTATCTGCCTTCCATTTAGGGAAGATCTTGGGATTTTCATTTCTAGTTTAATGCTAGATATTGCTAGATGTCCATACAGTACAGTGCCCTTTGGATTTTTCGGGGCCTGATCTTGGGAAATTGCAAAGTGGGGAGTGGTCACACTCCATGTAGATCAGTGCACGACCTCTAGACGTCACTAATACACAACCCAATCACTTGTTATCGATGAAGTGGTGTGTTGTCGGATTTTGTCAAGAGGTCTTGGTACTACGGGCGAAGGGCATTAATTAAGTTTCGTAACTCATCGGGAAGCGATGAGAAGGGTGGGGTGTAGGGTTGTGGGCGCGCGTTTTCATGCAGATGGGATCTCAAGAAGTGGTGGATGCGTCCTTTTCTCCTTTTATTCCCTTTTTTCTTTTCCCTTCCTTCCTCTCCTTCCTCCTCTTTTCCCCCTCTTTTTCCCCTTTTTCCTTCTCTTTTTTTTCTCTCCTCTTTTTCTTACCCGGGGGGCGCGCGCCCCCAACGCCCCCCCCCCTGGATATGCGCCTGAATAGTAAGTAGATATCCTGGAAATATTACAGGCCTATAGCTAGTACCAAAAGAAACTGCCATAACGTATTAATGATGTGTTTCTTAGCACTTAATAATTGTACAGCATGGTATTAATATTTCTGTTTGCACCAGGAAATAACGCACATTTGCCCTAACCTGTTTTGGCCCTGTTCCAAGTCTAATACATTAAGTAATTAGAGCGAAACTAAAAATATATATATTTTAGGAACTATTAGACGTTAACCTTGATATGACTTCTTTATATCCTCTTATATATCTGATACTTGTCATATTTCAAGCAGGAAATTTTCGCATTTCCACTAAAAAGTTTTGAATTTATTTGCTTGAACAAGTAATATATACGTCGACAATAAAAAGTTGTATTGAGAGTTAGGCTGATTCATGATATCGAATACGAAGAAATTTGCGCTTGAAATATGTTATGTATATAAACACATATCTTAAGTATAATGTGTACACACTCTCTAGACATTAGTTAAATGTCAATCAAAAGTTGTTAGACAACTTTATCACTATGCAACATGATGTCTGTGTTGGTATGGAGTCTATATTGACAGATGTATTAAATGCAAAAAGAAGATAAAAAATAAAAATCGGCCTTGACGGTTGTTATTTTACCTCAGTTTAGTAGCCCCATGTTGTGCATGTGGGAGAAACTGAATTGCAGTCATGTGGCTATACCCATTGTGAATTTCGTTTTGGATATTTTTTCCACCATTTGGAAGACCATTGCAGAATTCCTGAACATCAGAGAAAATTAAGGAACATTGTTTCCTGAAGTTATGAATACAAATAATCCAAAAGTACAATCATTAACTCATCTTTTAAATACCTGTATTTTCTTCCAACCCCTCCCACCCCAACACAATGAGCTTATTTTTCTTCTTTTAATTTACCCCTCAAAATTCCTTAAATTGTCTCAAGGCTCAAACATGTTATTCCGAACACTTTTAAAACGTTTTAGATGACTGAAGAAGATATTAATCCTCTTCTCCACCCAGTTCCTTTTCCACAAAGCAGTCATTTGCTTCCTCTGTTTAATTGGCTTTCTTTGAACATTGAGACTGTTTCAGACAGTTTTGATGGTCTTTGGTCCTGTTTTATACCAATTCCTATAAATATTGATAGCTGACTTTATAGTACCCATCATCAAGAAGTGTTTACCCTTTACAATGTAAATGTTAAGTGGGCAATTTAGATTGGACTTTAACAGACTCACTTGAAGGTTAAAATTGGACAGCAGTTCGATCAAGGATGCTCTGAGTCAATATTTTCCACAGCGTTGGAGTTTTATATTTGGTGCTAGCAAAGGACCGGCTCCGTTATCTTTCCAGAAGAAGTGTTTTGTCAATAGTTGTGCGGAAACAGCTACAAGAGAAGGAGTTCTTGACCAGATTATTGATTTAGATATTAAGGTCATATTGTAGTAATTCTGTTGGAACGAAAAAGTTATTGTAAGCATGTTGTGTATCATTTAAAACAAAAAAATAATGTATGATGGAGGTATAGTTGATGCTACATTTCTAAATTATAAGAAATGTATTCTTTATTGCAAATTTTAGTAAATTGTACTTTACATTCACATATATATGTACCTTAATGATTTGGATTTTAACATTTTAAACTCCTTGGGGAGGGCATTTAGGCATCTATGCAGTTATCTGCTTGTTAACATGCTGACTCAGAAAGTAAATTATGACTGAACTTCATAATGAGTATGTGGATTTATCTAAAGTAGTTAATACAGGTACCCATTTGAAGCTGGTGGAGGTCAAAGGCCATTTGAGGTCAGTACAGGTTAAAATCTGAAAACCTTGTCAATGCAACTAAAGAAGGACAACTTAGTTGAACTAAACACATATTTGGTATGAAGATCTTACTTGTCCAATATCCCAGAACCCTATCAAAATTGGTGAATTCCAAAGGTCATTTGAGGTCATCCATTAGTGAAGTCTATAAAAATCTTGTAAAGTGTTTGACTTTGAAACCCAAACTTGAATCAACTTCATAATTGAGGAAGTGGATTCAGGTATTTTTGGTGGCTGTCAGAGTTCATTCAAGGTCAACAGGTCAGAGACTGAAACTTCCTAAAAAAATATTGCAACTCCAAAAGTAACATTAGATGGATGTCATACTTTGTATGTGGATCCTCCTCGGTGCAATATGCAAGAACCCTATTGTTCTTGTGGCATTATTAAGTTGTCTGTGCGTGGTCAAATAGAGGTCAAACTCTGATACTCTTCTTAACATGCATGACACCAGAAATGAAGCTTGGATGATGTTTGTAGTTGATTTGTGGATTCATCTTGGCGAGTACAATAGTTGGAAGAACTTGTTTGGTTGAGTTTATATTACAATGCATTAAGCAATGGATTAACATACACATTAAGGCCTGCACTGAGAAGCCTACTTCATAATCACTTTAACCTTAAAGCAGTATTCCATGGATAATATATATTATATCTTTTAAAGCTGAATATCTTGAAAGGCAAATTAGCTATGAAAACATTGTAAAAGTTAGAGGGCCTGACATTTCGATCCTAGCAGGAGATTTCTTCAGAGACTGACTGAAACGAAAACAAAATAAGAATACGTTAAGAGACACAGATGGACAGAGAGTTAAAATGGACAATTGAGCAATGAAATAGAGCAAAAATACTTCCACAGTTTTTAATCGTCTCATCGCTCTTTCCTTTCATCTTACATCTCTCCTTTGTTGTCTATTTAACTGTCTGCCCATATGCATGTGTCCCTTATTGTGTTCGTAGTCTGTTTTCTGAGCTTAGAATTATATATTAATTAGGCTGACCACTTGTAAACATTTACCTACACGGGTATTTTTCTAGTAGTAAGCAGTTTACGAACAGTTTTTTTCCCCCCTCTCTAGATACAAACATTAGTAGCGCTCAAATTTTTATTTGGTCTTGGAACATACAAAATATCAAGATCAAATTCTACCTTAAGTCATCCTTTAAGCAAGTTCCATATCCATTATTCAGTGAAGTTAATTTAATGAAACGTGGTGATTATTTAACCGAATAATCTACGGTAATAACTAGCTTTGGAATTATTGTTAATTCGTTCAATTAATGATCCGCTCCTTCGTGAAATGAGACTTTCTGACAAACATTATCACTTCGCTTGAGGTAAACCTGTCAAATATGTAATGCCCTGAAGGGAAATTCTCAACAAATGAATACTGAAAGTTGAGTGTTTAATTAAACTGGTTCATATACAGACTTTGCTTAAATGTGGCCCCAAATGTCAGATAGGCCTGAAGAGCATTAATTTGCTAGATGTCATAAGATGAAAATATACTACTAAAATGAGTTCATTTGGGTGCATGGTAAAAAGTATGGTAAAACTTGTATTATCTGTATTTGTGGGGGCTGACTGATATGATATGAATAAAGCTTATTCCCATGCAATGTCATATAGTGTAATTAATGGACGATATACTATATATTTTATACAGGGATGTGCCCAGGATTTCCTGAGTGCCGGGTATACTGATCGCCGTCCTGGGGGAGGGGTCTTAGTCGATTTTTGAAGGTGCTCAGATGCCAAATGCTGGCACTTTGTGTAGCTTTTTAAGCACATACACAAGTACTAGTTTTGCTAACAATTTACATTTTTTAATTTTTTTTAGTGAAATATATTACGTACCTGGTAAAAGTTATTAGTTGGTTTCAAAGAGATTTTACAAGGGACCGATTGAGAGCCGTAAGTAATGTTTCTCGAATGCGTAACTGATGCATCATTAGTCTGTATGATTTTGGCATAGACTATAGTCCCAATTTATGTTGAATATATTGTTAGGAATGTCGGGATTTTAGATGAAAATAGTGCTGGGTGGGATTCACGATTTTTAAGACAGTGCTGGGCGGTAATTTTTAGTGCTGGGCGGGGCCGCCCAGTGCCACCCAGCGTGGGCACATCCCTGATTATAGCTTCTTTCATAATGTGAAATACACATGGGCTATAAGAATTTATATAAGAACATTATTTTTCTGTTTGATTGTGTGAATTTACTTCACTCCTCTCTTACCTGTCTCCATTCTACTAATGCACACCAATAAACCTAGCCTACAACAGTTGGTAGCATTTTAACACTGCGTCCCCTTTTGACCTCACGGTCAGTGTCCACTGCCTCTCCCTTCCAAATCGACCATTCCGAAATGCATAATGAAAACATATAATTTTCTTTTCTTGTTAAATTAACCCAAACCAGAACATTTTAGGGAGTTTGTGCATATATTGGAAGTAACATAGGTTGGAAAGTCAAACTTGGTTGGGGACTAAACATGTCCAGTGCTTTCATGTATTTTGTTGTTAACTCTCAGTCCCATTTGTAGCCCATCCTTATCCTTAGCCTCTCCCCTCCCCCTTTGACCTAGTATCTCCATCCCTTCTCCTGATCCCTTCTCCTGATCCCTAATCTCATGATCCCTTCTCCTGATCCCTTCTCCCCATCATAGTCCCCATGTACATGCTCCCTCTTCCCTCATCACACCAAATTTATCTAAGGAAAGGTAAAAGTTAATTCTATGCTTGTCCCAATGTGTCATAACTACTTATCAAAAAATATGGAAAAATCTTCCTGTATTTTATGAAAAACATGCTAAATGCATTTGAAGTTAATATTCATTAATTTGCATCACATGCAATTAGCATAAAATGTAGTAAACAACATTGTGAAAATATTGTACATGACACAGTGTGTGTTGTTATACTTGAAAGGATTGCATTGAACAAATCTTTTGGACTGGACAAGGAGGTCGCTTTAAAGAAAAAAACAATACTCAATTATATCAAGTAATTATTCTACTGACAGTTAATGAATATTCATAATAGTAATAAATATTTAATAAATAATGACTGAATGGTAAGAGTGAAATAAAATACCTGAAATTAAACTGACTAATAAATATAAGAAAGACAACCATGGAAGGGCAAGCAATGACATCTATATATTTTAAATAATTTGAGACAGGCAGACAAAGTTATAAGGAAAAGTCATAACAACTGATACAAAACTGGTTTTTATACATGATTATAAAGATAACAACCTCCTCTTGAGCCTAGCATCAGTTTATTTTCATCAAAATAAGTTTATATAAAGGTATTATCAATAAATAATGAATGTGTCACTAAACTTAAGAGCTTTCTGTATGTATGCTTAATGGTTATCAATTGGTACACTTCAGTTTTAAATTCAACTGGTAAAGTGGCCCTTAATTGTGATGAAAGTGTGAGTATTAATATCTTGAAGAGATACATTACATTTGTTGTCTGAAATAGGTTATCTATTTATGGGTGATGTTTTCAACAGTCTACTCATGACAATTTAATTCATAACAGGCTATTGATCACATCATGAAGTGTCTAACACACAAATAATTAGCACTCCATCTGCCAGACTTAGCTAAATGAGCTGGAGTAAAATTTCAAGAGAGCAAAACAAATTCTCCAGCCAATTCTGCATCAATTCCACATTTGCACTATAAAAAAAACCTATCATTAAGTGTATTCAATTGCATTTTTTTAGTTTGTATATATGTTTTGTTAAGCGCATTGAACCCTGGGATATTGTGCTACAGTATATAAGCACCGGTGTAATAATAGTAATAATACTATAGTCATATTAATGAAATCACAAAATGGACATTTTTTCTTTCATTTTTTCAAATTTCTTTGATATGAAATTTGAGTAGTTAAGCTAATGAGCTTCATTAATTGTTAGATTTAAGAATTGAGATGTATCATTTGGAGGTTAACACTTAAGTAAACCTGAGAAAATGAAATTAAGAGCTGGTTTATATATTAATAATAATAATAATATTGAGGATTTATAAAGCGCAAACATATCCACCGATAACGGTGCTCAAGGAGAATAACAATATTACCCTGGTCAACGATAACCTATCAAACATAGATACACAATCCCTCCACATGGCAGCAGCTAAACAGCGCCCAGCTGACAGTTTATCTCACAGGTCCACATATATACACCTTGGTGAAAGAGAGGTAATGGAGATAAAGTGCCTTGCCCATGGACACAACGTAACGATCTGGCCAGGACTCGAACCTGCAAGCCTTAGATCACAAGTCCACTGCCTTAACCACTTGACATATATAACGCTTTCCAAGAGAAGCAGGAAAAACTTCAGAAGAAAGACCGCATGAGATCATTTATATTACATATTTATAATTTTCTCAGAAAAAAGGATATTATATTTTACTAAATTATTATTATGATTAAAACAAATTTTAAGCCATAGCCTTCACTGATTAATTAAAATGTCAAGATTAAGGAAGTGAATGAGTGGTACTTTGGACCACGCTTTGATGATTCATGTCTAATAAAGTAATTATAAATATACTGTACTAGAAAATTTATCCCAAATGACGCTTTCATTAATTAATTAGTCAGCTGTTGATGGACTTTGGTATATTGTTAAATGAAGTAATGACTTTGAGGGTTCTTTCATACATTAAAACCCTTTATTGTACATCATAAAGAAAATGACACAAAATTCCGTCAAGTTTTTGGTAGGAGTAACTGTAAAATTTGATGCATGTCATTGTAAAGGCCGCATTTGTACAGAAAGGTGTAAATGGCACGTACACATTTTTTTTTTCTTTATTTTTCTTTCTGCCTCTTTTTTTTTGGCTGCTGGTTTAAAGGCTAACTCTTTTTCAAAAAGAGTATCAATCACAATAATAAAATATTGACAAATTTGTAGATTTTTAATTTCAAATCAAACTGACCATTGAAAGGTTTTTTGGAGGGGAATGCTGGCAGCTGTGACACAACTATATCGAATAGTGTTTAAGCTGTTTAATATTTGTTGACACTAAAATAATCTATTACATTGCCTTCTTTATATGCATGGCCAATGGAGGCAGAATTAAGAATAGAGAGAGAGAGAGAAGGTATATAAGCCCTCATGCAGATAAGAATTCGCTTGGAACAATTAACATTTCTCATAAAGTTCTAAACTTGATATTTTTTGGTCATTAGTTCAATACTACTTCTGTCATTTAAAAAGTGATATGGCACCAAACTGTTTAGAATCAAGGGCAGTTGAAATTGAACAGAAAACGGAGAATATATCAAATTTTATACATTCAATGAATGATGCATCCTAATGGCATAGTTCCACATATATGCATGTGTATACATGTCACAGTTTTCTAAGAATATCCTTTGGACTCTGCAGTCACATTGTCATTAATATTCATAGGTGCAATGGCTAAAAACAGCCAGTTGGGACAATTTCCTTATGCTAATACCACTCTGTACTGTCCTCCCATATCATGCTTCAAAGCACCCGTACTGACAGTACAAACAGTTCCTAACTTTATATGATAGAGACATGATACTCATACTGCTCATACTGACACGACTGCTCTGAAGCAGGACATGACAGTACAGTATAGCAAAACTAGCCCAGGGATGTGCCCAGGATTTCCTGAGTGCCAGGTATAGGGATCGCCGTCCTGGGGAGGGGTCTAAGGGGGAGCGGGTGTCCCGATTTTTGAAGGTGCTCAGATGCCAAATGCTGGCACATGTGTAGCTTTTTAAGCACATACACAAGTACTAGTTTTGCTAACAATTTACATTTTTAATTTTTTTTTAGTGAAATATATTACATAACTGGTAACAGTGATTAGTTTGTTTCAAAGAGATTTTACAAGGGACCGATTGAGAGCCATAAGTATTGTTTCTCGCATGCGTAACTGATGCATTATTAGTCTGTATGATTTTGGCATAGGTTAGGCCCAATTTGTGTTGAATATATTGTTATGGATGTCGGGATTTTAGATGAAAATAGTGCTGGGCGTGATTCACGATTTTAAAGACAGTCGTGGGCGGTAATTTTAGTGCTGGGTGGGGCCGCCCAGTGCCGCCCAGCGTGGGCACATCCCTGCTAGTCCCAACTGGGTGGCGTTCAATGCGAACATTCAGATATGTTATGTGAATTACACACTGCAGCCAGTAGGGACAATTTTCTCATGCTTGATCACAATATATGCAGCATTTTCATGGCACGCTTTAAAGGTCTTTGGACACCTAGCCAAATTGTCCCATCTTCAATGCATTTGTTGTGTGTGATCTGTTGAAATATTTTGAAGAGCTTCTTTCATTTTTAAGATATACACATTTGAAGTTTTGATAAATCTGGGGAAACTTATTAAATATGTGTAAACTATGATTTGGAAGTGTTGCACTCATCAAAATTTCTTATTTTAGACCTTAATAAGTTAGCACCTTATTACATGCCCAAATATATATTATTTGAATGATGTGACATTCCTCTTTTCAAAGAACAAGACAAAATATTTAAACAAAAATTGCCTTAGGCCACAAACCTGTGTTCAGTGTCCTTGAAACAAAGGTCGTAAAAACAAGGAATGACATGTATATGTGTGTATGTATGTATTTTAGAACCTCCTGCAAGCAGGAACTCGCGAAGAAGCCTTCATTCGCTTATCAAAGCCGCAAGCTGACCAAAGTCAGTCTCTTAGATTCATATTTAACGTCCATGATTATGAATTGTCACAACAACTCTGTAACTGGACGACATACATTAATCTTGGAGTGACTCGAACTCGGGACCTCATGATTGAAAGGCACCCGCGTTAACCACTGAGCTAACACTCCTTTGATAGAAAATTAGAAAATCACATGATAGAAAATTAGGCAGTCACTCCCTTTACATCATCAATGTGCATAATTACCTAATGTTTATTTATAAATGAAACTTGTAAAATGGTCAATCTTTGATGGATTTTGATGGGAGTTGCAGCTATTTTCATGATTTCTAATGCCTATTAGAGTGATTAGGACAATGTTGTTCCTAGCCAGGTGTCCATAGACCTTTAAGGCAATGGTACTGACGGTATGAATGTTTCTTAACCTTGATCTAAATTAGACTCATTTTATTTAAATACTGCTCATACTGTCAGTACCAGTGCTTTGAAGCATGACATGAAAGCAGTGTATATATTGCTAATGCTGCAACTGAGTGCGAAATGACACAAGATAAATATCAATATCTGAAGGTACATATATAATTATACATATTTGGATATAAATTATCAATGATTGCTATGGTGTATGTGTTTAATAAGGTTTGGTTTGCAAACCTTGCTTACCATACAAGTTGATATAAAAAATGCTGGGGGGGGGGGGGAAGGAAAGAATTAAAACACAACATGACTAACTTCTTTAGAAATGAAAATATGAAAGATATGTGAATGCTCAAATGATTTTCATTTAATGTAGCAAATCTGTTTCATTATTTGTTTCAGTGAGACCATCTTCTTCCTTCATCAAATTTTCTACAAGGGCTTATGTGCAAGAATGGAGAATTGGCCGACTTTGGTATTAGGTAAATATTTTTGACTTTTAATTTGTAATACTTCCCCAAAGGCAAAAGAAGTCTATGTGATGGTCATGGAGTGTTTATGCATGTTTGTGTAAGTGACACCTTGGTCTGTAAATGTGGCACTTTACCATTTATAGCTGCTAGTAACTTCATACTTGGCATGTAGTTTACCAGCTGCGGTTATTATAGTGTATTATTGCTGGATGTGCTGTCAGCCAGTGGCCGATATGTGGACACCTTGTAAACAAGCTTGCTCCACAGATATAGCTTTGGCAAATCTTGTTGATGGATGGTAAGTGTCCCTTAATGAGCACTAGATTTGTCCTTAATGAGCACTAGATTTTCCCTTAATGAGTACTAGATTTTTCCCTTAATGAGCACTAGATTTGTCCCATAATGAGCACTAAATTTTTCCCTTAATGAGCACTAGATCTGTCCCTTAATGAGCACTAGATTTGTCCCTTAATGAACACTAGATTTGTCCCTTAATTAGCACTAGATTTGTCCCTTAGTGAGCACTAGATTTGTCCCTTAGTGAACACTAGATTTGTCCCTTGATGAGCACTAGATCTGTCCCTTAATGAGCACTAGATTTTTCCCTTAATGAACACTAGATTTGTCCCTTAATTAGCACTAGATTTTCCCTTAATGAGCACTAGATCTGTCCCTTAATGAGTACTACATTTGTGGTGGTGTTGGTGACACTGAAATAGGTCAACAGGGCTCAAATATCTGAAAACATTACAAATTAATGAAGGCCAGCTTTGATGATCCCATAATGTCGATGCCTCTTTATAGAATTCTTGATAAGTGTTGTTTTGTTATATACCATAGTCATTTGACTTCAACAGTGATCAAAACTTTAAAAACTGTGTAAAAAGATTTAGTGACTATTCCATCATTGGCGAATCTTATGCTTGGTATGTAGCTGCCTCTAAATGAGTTTTTGGTTGTTACAACTTTATTGATGTTTTATTGCATGGAGGGTAAAGGTCATTTGTAATTAATGTTGATGTTCAAAATTTGATAACCTTATGTAGAAGCTTGTCTTTACTTTTGTATGTTGGAGGGTGGCGGGGGGGGGGGGGGGGTTGGGGAGAGTAGGAGTTTTTGTGTGTTGATCCTGAAATATGATTGATTACATGTTTGGATGAAACACATGTTGAAGGACACAGTCGATCAAGTTAATTTTCACTTACCCTTTCAGTAAAACTCCTGAAGTGTTGTCTGAATTTTTTGTTAACACACCATGGCAGGTAAAAAATTCGTCTGACATCTGATGACAGTATAAGCCTATGCATATATACTTCAGAGAGAAGAAATGTTGCATTGTTACTGTGCAGTATGTGGTAGGGTATACAGTATACATGTCATTAACACAAGGACGGTTTTTAACTTATGTAAATTATAAACTGGCCTTTAAATGTTTAGCAGTAACAGTTCGGCACCGTTTCATATATAAGTAGGACGTTTAGGAAGCTGCAACTTGTTCAGCTATTATAGGCTGTGGAGGATGTAATAAACTGGAAAGTTCAAAGGTCATTTAAGGTTAGCAAAAGAAAAAAATTATTAATGTAGATTCTACTAGTAGATGTGATTGTTGTCCTATCCTTCCTTTTCCCACAAAATCATTGCCCAATTTTAGTATATATTCATTTTATCCTTTCTCGACATATCCGGATATCATGCTGGGATTTTAACCTAATAACATGGTGAATGGAGTGTTCACCTCTGGTGTTTTTGTCAGTTGTAAAAGAAAATGATATTCATTAGATATTATCTTACCTCCATTTGCGACCATTCCTTATAGCTTGATACAAGGGTAGGTTTTAGGATATAATGAATTTGAATAATACGTCAGCAGATCTCTTCGTACGGTATATCAGATACAGATACCCCTGCTGCGATGTTGAATGAACAATAACCTCTGTCTCTTATTAAAGAAATAGAAAATATTATTATAACTATAACTTCCATTTTAGACTTTTACCTTCTTTTTACAGTCGTTTTTGTGCATTTTTGATCAGTTTTGATAACAACAAATGAATTAACCTTGTCTAGCAGCAAATCTGGTACTCATGCAAATTTTGAGCCGGTTATTAGATCTGATAAGTAAACAAAATAAATATTTTTTTTTAAAAAAATCGAAAATATAATATATGAGTTGAAATCTTTCGTTGAAGTATCACAGTATGTAGTATGTATGCAATATGTAAAGTTGCTTATCACATTCACAAGGACCTTTCTATTTCCGGCATTTTTTTGCTAGTATCACTTAGATAGTGCTTGGAATGGTTCAAGTAACTATTTTCTATCTTTATGATAGACTATCTTGCTAAAATGCATTTTTGATGAACTTTCGAACTGGAAAGTATTCCCAGCTACAATGATACCCATCTATCAGGAAACGTCTATAAACAATCCATGCATTGCCTGGGAGGAAATGCTGAGCGATATGTTACTATATCATGAAGCAATAAGGAAACAAAAACCTGTCGAGACCTTTTATTGAAGTGTCATAACATTGACTTTTGCGTTTGGTAGACGATACCCGGCAATTTGACCAAGATTCAAGCATTACTCATATAAGGTCAACATTGTGAAACTTTCGGAGAAAATTTCAACTACAACATTAGTTAATAAATGAGAAAATTAACAATTCTGTTTTCGTTTCAAACATTTGACACCCAGACACATTTGAAATAATTTTTGCAAAACCAATTTTGAGTAAATTGTTTTTCTCCAAATTGTATCTTAATTATATCAAAATACAATGTGATTCATATTTAAAGGGAACATCCTGGCATTGTCATTTGAATTATTGATCTCATGTGGAAGGGGGGAGGATGTTTCTGTGGTAATTCATGTTATGTGCATATGCCTGCATGTTATGTGTGCATCTGCCTGTATGTAACGTGTATATGTCTGCATGTTATGTGTATATGTCTGCATGTTTATGTGTACATGCCTGCATTTTATGTGTATATGCCTGCATGTTATGTGTACATGCCTGCATGTTATGTGTACATGCCTGCATACTATGTGTACATGCCTGCATGTTATGTAAATGCCTGCATGCTATGTGTATATATGTATACATGTTATGTGTATATGCCTGCATGTTTTGTGTACATGCCTGCATGTTATGTGTACATGCCTGCATGTTATGTGTACGTGCCTGCATGTTATGTGTATGTGCCTGCATATTATGTGTACATGCCTGCATGTTAGGTGTATATGCCCGCATGTTATGTGTATAAGCCTGAATGTTATGTGTATATGCCTGCATGTTATGTGTGTATGCCTGCATGATATGTGTATATATGCCTGTATGTTATGTGTATATGCCTGCATGTTATGTGTATATGCCTGCATGTTATGTGTATATGCCTGCATGTTATGTGTATATGCCTGCATGATATGTGTATATATGCCTGTATGTTATTTGTATATGCCTTCATGTTATGTGTATATGCCTGCATGTTATGTGTATATGCCTGCTTGTTATGTGTTTATGCCTGCATGTTATGTGTATATGCCTGCATGTTATGTGTATATGCCTGCTTGTTATATGTACATGCCTGCATGTTATGTGTATATGCCTGCTTGTTATATGTATATGCCTGCATGTTATGTGTACATGCCTGCATGTTATGTGTACATGCCTGCATGTTATGTGTATATGTCTGTGTGTGTAATGCCCCTTATATTAAAACAGAAGATATATTTCCAGAAGTGCAGTCTGCAGAGGTCAAATATTGGTTGCAGCCTGGATCAATATCGGATCTATAAAAGTCTGAAAACCATTAGTTCCAAGAATAAAGCTTGATTAAACTTCACATTTGATATAGCTCCACATTATTAATAACTTTGTTCAAACAATGTTCAGAAACAGTGTTTACTCTATTTTAAATATTTTATTATAGATAAATGTGGCAGGAATTGACGCTTTTGGCCAGTTGCCTTTCTAGTTTTAGCAAATAGTATCAATGCTCAGTATGTGTTTAAGCAAGGGTCAGCAGAGTACATGGAATGCGACTCAAAAGTGGGTACAGGATACTTCTTAATTGGCCGATGGAGATCGATTAAGTAATTTGTTAACATCAAGTCCATAGTCCAAGGTAGTTTTTATACAATTCTGAGAGGTGAGGAGTGGGGTAGGGGAGGGGGGGGGTAAGTGGGCCAGTCCCTCATATGGTATGTTGATATGTATGAAGAACCATTATCACACCATGAATATTCATGATAATGTTATGACTCTTTTATGTAAATACCAGGACAGTCTGTCATGACACAACTTTTTTATTTATGATGAATTCATTATCAGATCATGAATATTCATGAAAATGTTATGACATGATTCTTGTGCATGTGAATTCAAGGTCTGTTTCCTATGAATGATTTTGTCGATTACGATGAACCATGAGAAGCTGTTACTGGAACTGAATCTGCAAAATAACAAGTTGCTGCAGATTGTGAAGTCTCAACGGGCAAACTTTCTCGACACATGTTTATGTTTTAAATATTTACTGAAATTACTTGATGCCCTCTAGAGGTGATATGCGCTTAATGAGTTTGGCAATCATCTTCGACTAATCATATAAGCTTCCTTGACATCAAACAAGATGGAGACTAGGTGTGAAAGTTTGAACAATAGCTATAACATCAATGATTAGGTGATATAATAAGGGAATCTATCGTAGAAGATACCTGTGCATGGTTAGAAACATGTTCAACTCTGTGTGGGTCAAACAGTGTAAGATCCTCTTATATTGTAGCTTTCAATAGCACCTTCCATGATTGACTTTCTGAAGGTTAGTGTTTTTACTGCATATTAAAATACCAGTAGATTGATCAAGACTGCTTGGTAGATGAATGCACAAAGAACTTGCTCAAAATATCCAGATGGCATCACCCGGATTTCTTATCCCCTCACTTATTCCCTACCTTATGACATCATTATTTGCAGAATAAAAACATTTTTGAGAGGAAGAAAAGTTGATTCCCTATGTAGGTAAAATAGTTGTAAATTTTATTCACTTAAAAATGTTAAATTGCTAGCTCGTTAGGTGTAAAATATTAGATGGCCTTGGTGAAACTTACAATCTAACTCAAATATTTAAGGATTTAATTACTGGAGTAATCTTCAATAGATGAACAATTTTGTGTAAAAGTTAACAGTGTAAATGCTGTCAGGATCTACAGAGGAAACAATTAATGAGGGGAAGTTGAGACTTTGGAATAAATTGGCTGAAGGAAATTTTTTCAAAATTAATGAAACTTTCCTTAAATCCTCTTTCTACAATCGTTTCTTGATTTTACCTTGCAATTAAAATCATCTTTTCTAGTGTTACACTATTATTGATAGAAATTTTTAACATTTTTGTGGAAAACAGCTCCAAGTACATCCACTCGATCCACAAACTTATGTTCTATACCTACAACTTTAATCTAGCAAGTGATGGAAGTTTCCTGTTTAATAATCCTATCTTTTTTATTTCCGGCATATACTTATAAACGAAAGAGACATGTATGGTATTTTGTGAACACATAAGCTGTTCATTATATACACTGCATGTATAGAACACAGGTGTCCTAGCTTTTGCATGAACATAACTAAACAATTTCTAATGGTGAGCAAAAAAATAAATAAATAAAATAGGATTTAACTAGTAAGTTTGAGGAGTAATAGAATAATTTTTTCATTTCCATCAAATCCATCTAAACATGGAACTAATTATAACATCCCTAGTACCGTCATGGACAGAAATTGAAGTAATTCTCATAAATTCTAACAAAATTTGGAAAGTTATAGAGTAAGAGAGAGTATTTGAACTTGCATGCTAAAGAGCTGACATAGTCTGTGTAGCTAATTCATTCTTTCATCATTCTATACACTGTTGAAGATCTCCCTAAGATGAAACTGTCAGCCTAACACTATACGTTTACCTACAAAGGCTTTTGGATAGTCCAAAAGTGGAGAAAGCAATTTTTTTTTTTTTTTTTTTTTTTTTTTTTTAACCGCTCGTCTTGTCTCTTTTTGATGCAAACTACTTTGTAAGTTAATGTGTATGAAAGCTCTGTACAAGCAAAGTCCACTTCAGATGTCATTTTCTTTTTTCTTCTTTTCTTTTCTCTTCGGTTTCTTATTCTTCAGGAGACCTGTTTGACATGCTTCTTCCAATGTTGAGCATCTACAACGAATACGTGAGAAATCACCACTTTAGTCTGCAAGTGCTTGCAGAGTGTAAGCAGCATTCCGCCTTTAATCTCATCTTAAAGCAGTATGAAGCTAAACCTGTGTGTGAAGGGCGCTCTTTGGAAACATTCCTTACCTACCCTATGCATCAGGTAACTATTCTTTTCTACTTTTTGTTGGGTTCCAAATGATGGGGTTGATTTTTTTTATGTGTAAAATAGAGACAGAAATAAGAATGCCTGTTATATGAGCAGGATGGTAACTCAATCCATTTCTTGTATAAACTAAATATAATCACGAAAACAAACAGCTAATGTTTTGATTTGAAGTTTGCAATGTACTTGAATGTTGGTGTATTTTGAAGTGTTTTTTTTTTGTGCAGGGGGTTGAAAATGTTTCCAAATGTTTCAAAATTATTAATTTTGCCTTGTTCACTTTATGTGCCAACAAAATTGATATAGCCAAGATGGATGCACATAATGACAGTGTCTATCTGGTTGTGGCTGTTGAATTTTGTTTTTATTTAAGTTAGGGATTAATTTAGTGCTTGTATGTTGCATAACAGTTCTGCAGTAACTCTTTATTTAGATTTTTATTAAGTATTAACAAGATTCTATGGTCTGGTGTACACAAATTGCTATGTATATTTGTTTAGCAATTTCTTCATTGTTAGATATTATTCTGTATAGAATGTAAGTCTTGAATTGTCTTTATATTTCAGCAACCCTTTAAATATATACTAAAAATGATTGTCTAGTAATTTGGGATCTCCTGCCATGTCCTAGGTCAATAGAGGGTGCCGTCGTATTGGTCCTTTCTAATTCCAAAAAAAACATGACAAGCTGCATTTCTCTGAAATCACTGAGAATTCCTTTGATTGATTTTTGACGGCAAATTCTGGACAAAGTACCTGCACATTTAAAAGTTCACACATATAGTGTGACATATATATATGAAGCTAACATTTAGTGTTTACCTCTCATAATTAACACATTTTAGCAACGAAATGTTGCCCACCATTCAATTGGCAACATTTTGCATGTTTGGTCATCAACCAATCAGAAAGCATCTTTGAGGTATTTTCAATTACGTCGGCTAAAATTGAGTTCAAAATTATATAAGCGTCAGTAAGATTATATTCAAGTCTCCGAAATGGATAATATACTGGACTCGTACCTGCAATTCTTCTCAAAATCATTGAAGACAAGATCTTTAGGAACATATTTTCATATTTTCAAGTAGCGAATAGATTGAGATATGTACGTTAATACAGCACTATACGAAATCTTTGGAGAACTGTTAACAGGATAGATCATACCCATTAGGAGGACCCATATGGGTATCTATGGCACTGTTAGGGCTGATTTGATAGCGCACTCCGCATAAACTCTTAAGATACTCATTATCTGCATCATCTACTCACTGCTCCAACCTAGCTACCAGTGGAACATATCACCTACTCTCTCAATTAGTAATAATCTCTCTTCTTTAGAACCATGTTTGACTAAATATAGCATCTGTACAGGATGTTACCACACTTCTTACATATGACTTGCTTCATATATTTATATTTTACAATCAAAATGATGTGTGTTTTAAAATTTGTTGTAGACTTTTAATATTTCCCTGGAGGTGTTTTTTACCCAGATGTGGCTCTTTTATAATTCCCCAATTTCCATTTCACTCTCTCTGCTGTGTTAAGGTGCCTCGATACATAATCACCTTGCACGAGTTACTTGCCCACACGCCTCACGATCATGTTGAACGAAGCAGCCTTGAACACGCCAA
Source organism: Apostichopus parvimensis (assembly GCA_000934455.1). Lineage (NCBI taxonomy): Eukaryota > Metazoa > Echinodermata > Holothuroidea > Aspidochirotida > Stichopodidae > Apostichopus > Apostichopus parvimensis. The sequence goes on along the minus strand of KN883561.1, from coordinate 83,844 downwards.
GAATAAGCTGGAGGAATTGTCCTTGGTAAGTTCTGATATTTTTTATCGGGAGACCTTTTCGTCATGTTTAATTATAATCCAGGCACTATACCCTTGCTAGCAGGCTGAGTGAGCATTCAACATCTGGATTATGACACATCTGATCACCTTTCAAGTGACTTCATGTATATTGTCAAGGAAAAAAATATCATCATCGATGGAAGAGAGTATCCTCTCGCAGCCTGGTTGTCTTCGTCCATATGGACGGAGGAGGGGAGGAGGGTTAGTGGTATCGGATGGATGGAAAGAAACAGGAAAAGTGTACAGCAGATATGGGTATGCATGATCAGTACAGTAGTGTATACTTCATTGAATCAAACAATTGAAACAAAGAATCTAGTACAACATTTTGGACATTTGTCTTCAATTTTCTCCCCCCCCCCCCTGTGATATAACACTTTTTCAGAATACTTGAATAATTTTATGAAATGCAACTTTGTTAAGCTCTGATTGGAAATATGGGTGCTCATATTGACCCTATGTACTCCAACACCACCTGTCCACCTCCCACCTCCCCCTCACTTCTCCCACTCTCAGCTTCATGTCAGTTCAATTTGCACCATGTACAATGAATGACTTACCAAACGAATGAATTTGCATTGTTTGTATATCTGTTTTCTCATTGACCATATATGGACAATTCAAGAGAAAAATGATGAGAGAGAGTAACGATGATAGTTTTATTCATACATTTGACAAATATTCATATAATTTGTTTTAACCCAACTCTCTCCTGTAACAAAAGTAGATTTAAGAATTTTATTTTTTGTAAAGACATGAAAAAAAGCAGCTTATTGAATCTACATATAAAAACTATAAAGGTGATGGAATTGATTTATAAAATACTTTGTTATTGAATGAAAATGTTCTCTCCTGTGATATCCTTCCAGCTGTTTATCTAAAGAATATCCAGGATTGTATGGTTTATAGGAATCAGTTTTGTAGTAAACATGATACTGTTATATGCCAAATGGGGGTGGGGTAAGTTAGTAGGATAGCAATGAACAAAGATTGTTCTAGGGCGCTTTACCATAATGAAGTGGATTTATCCAATTTAAATATTGGTTAGTTAAGATGGAAGAAGAAGAAGAAGGGGAAGGGGAAGGGGGGGGGGGAGTTAGCCAAAATGTAACTAAATTATAACAATAAAAAAGTTATTATTATTGAGTATTCTTTTGGGAAGATTTAGTATGACTTTCAAAATACTTTATTTATTTATCCTTTTTTTCCCCTCTTCCCCTGTAATGTCTTCTTGGGTTTTGTAATATTCTTTTCTTGGTTTTAGGCGATGCAAGATGAAGTCTCTGAAACCGAGAGCATCAGAAAGAATTTATCGATTGAACGCATGATCATTGAAGGCTGTGACATTTTACTGGATGTGGAACAAACATTTGTAAGACAAGGTAGCCACAGATATTATACTCCATCTTTATGGGAATGCATTAATTTTACTTTGTGAAATGTATCTTGAAACTAGCTGTTGATGATAACAGCATTAGGTAGCTGCATCTTATTTTATCATCTTGAAACTGTTCATAATGAGACCAGATTGATTATTGAAACA
>KN883561.1:54347-66504 GCA_000934455.1 Apostichopus parvimensis | reverse complement strand
TTCTCCAAAGAGGGTGCTACACCTTAGCCGTTCAGATTCAAACATTGCAGCCTTGTCGAAAGGGAGCAAATCCGGTAAGAGAATCCTTGGTATTACGTTGTGAATACAGTAGACCTGTTCCTTTAAATCATCTGATAATTCATCAGGGGGGAGGGGGGGATTTGCAACTTCTTGGGTATCAATTGTTTGCTCTCATACTCAATGACAGATCTTTGTTTAGTTCACCTAAGATATAGCCTGGGCATGAAAACCAAAAAACAATTTGTATTTAGCTACAATACAATCTGAATTTGATGTAAAGAACAAGCAGATTTTTAGTTGTCCAAACAGAAATTTCATTGTCAGGAACAACCGGACAACCATTCAAAATTTGCCATCATAGATTGCATTGCATTAGAAACAATGGGGGGGGGGGAGGGTTGCAAGGGTGGACCATGACCCTATCGACTCTTACCATGGTTTGATTCTTTGTTTACAGCTTCTGAACCGAGTACTGCAGCTAGTAGTAATATCTTCCAGTTTGGTACTTCCCCACCCAAAACTACCACTGCCACTGCAGGGGTAGTGGTAACATCATCACGAATGTCCACCAGAAGGGCCAGCTGTTCCACTGCCGCACTGGCATTCGCCGCAGCCACTGCGGGTGCAAGCAACATCGAAGATTCACCTGATGCTAAGATGAGACCCAACAGGGGTAGGAGGAAATTTGTGAGAGGAAGTAAGCAATTCTAATATTTTGAAACAAATATTGTGATTTAATTTTGAAATTTTAACAGCATAATTCAAGTTTTAACGTTTAGGAAAAAATGGGGCAAGAATACAGATGCTGCAAGTTTTTGCTCGTGTTTAATCGTGCAAGTTCTACATTTCTGGGAGCTAACAAAGAAGGAAATATGCAAGCTTCAGATGTCATTTTTTTCAATCTCACTTTTTTATTTCATAAATCATAGATGAAAGCATGTGATGGAACCTATGCCTTAAGCAACAGAGATACAATTAATTCTCTTAGAAAATTTTCCTTATAATATATAATCTGTCTGCTTGTCTTTGTACCCATGAATTACCTTATAAATAATGTAGCTAACACCAAAAAATGAGCAAGTTATGAAAGTTATGAAATGAAATTCCTTCCTTTCTTCCAAAGTTGCAATTACACTTTCTTTATCGTCATATATTTAATATTACTCTCATGTCGGTCGTCCTCATGGTACTTTTGCCCCACACTTTGTTGTTTACTAACATTCATTAATAACCGTCGTCGCATGTATTTTCTGTATGTCACTGAAGTGTACAGGGGCGGATCCAGTATTATATCTAACATAGGGTTATGCCCTGGGGTCCTTGTAGCCGACTCCTCGTGTTGGGTTGTCTGGCAACATCTTCTGCTAGCTAGGCATGAGCTTTTTCCGAGGATCGCGAATATCCGTGATTTCGTTTCTACCTCGGGGACAAAAACTATTATCCTAACACACTGTAGCATATGCAAACTGGAGCCTATACCGCAATTTTTGCAAAGTTCCTTGATTTTTTTTTTACCCCAGGCTCATCCCTGACACTCTCTGGATCCGTGCCTAGTTTACCCTCATCCTTCCCCCCCCTCCCCCTCCTCCTGATTATACCCTCTTCCCTATCCCATCTAATTGTGTGTGCTTTGATCCTTGGCTAACCATTCAAACCTGCTACTAACCTTCCTTCCACAGGGGGCAAACTACAAAGCAGTCTGAGCAAAGATGTGATCAGCTCTGCTGCAACAGTCAGAGTCATCAATGTGATTCGTCATTGGGTCTCAAAGTTTGCTCAGGTTTGATATATTCCTACCATTTTTATCTCTTTTTTAATTATTATTTTAATCCACTTTTGGACAGAAGTTTTTTCTTTCGTTCTTCATTTATTCTACAACACACCCAGGACGTGTCCATGTGTAGTACCGGGTGTCGTTAGCTTGTATCTGATGAGCATTCAATCGTATCCATGGAAACTAATCTAAAATTGATTGCTTCTCAGATCAAAGCAACTTCATCTGTTTGGCAAACAATTTCTGACAATGTTTGCCAACATTTTTGTCAAACCCTTAAGTGACTTATTCAAACAAAAATTTGCAATGGATCAAAAGATTTTTTAAAGCACTTTGAATATTAATTAGCAAGTACTTAATATCTATTTTGCCACTCTAAAAGCTTTGTTATTCAGACAGATATTATCTTATAATATGAACACGTAGAAAAGCAATTAAAACATTTTTCAGTTATATAGACCTTTTGAAGTTTGAACAAAGTATATTAAATGCACTTTTATAAGTTTTTCAAAAGAAATAAATACCACAGACAGTACAACTGGTTTTTTCTTCACTTTCCATCCATTTTGGGGGAAGTGTGTCTGAAGTGTTCATATTCCCTACCCACAAATCATGTCTGAGTGTATTGACTTTAAGCATCATTGATGCTAGAGGTCAGAGTACCCCGACAATTCAACTCTTTCCTGTCCTAATTTTTTATTACATCTTTGAATTCATGCTGGTCCCTTCATTTCAAACATTGAAATATTGAAATGAATTTAGAATACTATTTTTTCTTTCTAAAGTAAAAAGGAACACTTCAGTTCCAATTGAGCCAGTTTGCTTAAAATGAGCAATGAATTTCTTATTTTGTTTTTGTAAAGAATAGCTTGCAGTGAGTTTGTGTTTTAAGTGGTCCTTTTTTTTCTTTTTTGGGGGGTAATTGACATAAGCAACTAAAATGATGAACAAATTATTGTTCTCAATAGGATTTTGAAAGCAACCATGAACTTCGAACGTTAGTGAAGGACTTTCTGGAAGAGATTGTAGGGAATCCTAATCTTCTTCCATCAGAACACAAAGGAGCCTTGATTATCCTCAGGTTAGTGAAAAAATTCCCTTCATTTTATCAAGCAGCTACTTTTGATGTGACAAGCATCTTTTGAATGCAGTAATTTTACTAGTCTCGGATATTTATTTTTTTGACAGCAGAATTGTGCTAATCCTTTAGGCTAGTTACAAGCTCTTGGAAAATGTTTCTCATTGAAATATTTGGAGAAATACTTCCAGTTGTCATACCTAAGGAGAGTTTTGGGTAAAATTATAAAACTAAATATTCATATGCTCTCCACCTCAGAGAGGACTTGACCTTAAAAACTTATAAACACTCACTATACATCAGTGATCCTTGTGTTCAGTCCTTATGAAAATGTGATGTGAACCAAACAAGTTTTGTCATTATAAATTTCCAGTAGTCAGAAAGTTACTGGTTTGTTTTATACAACGAGTGATCAGATTTGAGTATCAGAGGACATGTATACCGGCTAAATATGCTAAAAAGAATATGAATTATAAAAAAAAACTTTAATATAACACACACACTTTTTCACAATTTCGTTGACACTTTTGGAATTAAATCTCTTTGTATGGTAGATATTTCAAGTAATAACCTCTCGTTAAGTATCTCAGGAAGTTCCTTTCACCTGAAGAAACATCCAACCATGACCTGAGCTTTTGTAAAGAACCGTACGGTAACCACAACCATCCCTATAGCTTGCCAGTTATCTTGTAATAATTATAATGGAATTTGTAAAGGGCAGCCAATGCCACAGGGTGGACCAGGGACTTTCAATAATTTTTGGAGCATCGTTTCATACTGGCGTGGTGATCACCATTGGTGGTGCTTTCTACACCACTGAACAATTATCCAACTCCTCCCCATACCGCGCAATTCTCAAAGATGTCACAGGGTCCCTGAAGAACTTGGTATCCTGAATCCAGTATCATAAACTATCAATGTAAACTATTAATGTAAACTATCAATGTAAAACTATCAATGTAAAACCTATCAATGTAAACTAGAAGTGGAAAACCATGTATACGAAATAAACTTCAGGTTTTGAATCCTTAAGCCTTAAGCTGCACACTACCCACCTGATGATGATCCCAGTCAACTGAATTGTCGTCACTTACTTCTCGATTGTCTTCACCTACTTCTCAATTTGTCGTGAAGACAATGGACTTAACAGCTGACCCCCACACACTGACCGACTGACCAGACCACAAAACGACTTTTTGCTCTTAGCAACCGGACCTTGATTCGGCCACATTGCACAGTTATTGTCCCATTGATTGGTTAAATTTGTTAAAAATTGCAGTTTTAGTCGTGAACCACCTCACACTGCCAAATGCCAGTCTGGAAAATGTTACATCTTCGACTGAACCCGACAGGACCTAGAAATGGCAAAATCTTGATCACCAGTTTCCTGCAATGGCTGTCAAGTTAAGTTGTGTTGTGATCAGTCGGGCAGTGTACAGCTCACTTTGATAATTCTCTTGGATAACGATAATCAATCTTTCATCTTTCATTAAGTCATCCATTCATTCCTAGTCCTTTAAGTATTTCCATATTCAGAATTTGAAAGTTTTATTGATTGTGTAGCTGGAGGATACTATTACCATTGTATAATTCTTTTGCATAGTTTTTCTTGATAATGAGAGAGAGAGAGAGTGAGGGGAGGGTTGGGGGGGGGGAGTACTACAGAAACTTTCCCTGTATGATGTCAGTAAGTCCATCCCTGCAGTTGGAAGACAAAAATATTTTGCCTAAATTCACTTGACTGTAAGTTATTCATTAGTGTCGTTTGGAATCGCCGGCGTATTATGCGCATTATCTCAAGGATGAAGTAGAGAGGCCTCTTTGATGAGTCTCTATCCACAGGCTACGGAAGAAATGGAAGAATTGTTTTAAACACTAGCTCTGGATGAATTTAGGGAATAATATGCAGGCCTGGATGTCCCTGACATGGTTTAACCATTTATAATGATCCCTTAAAGGAACATTGAGTATAAAATTCATCTGTTATTTCCAATAAAAGACTTGTCAGTTTTTCTGCAGTCGTAAGATCGACAACAATGACATGGTTTACTTTATTTTAAAGATATTATTTGTCAGAATTAAGTTAGAATTAAGTTAAGCTTATTAGGCTGATTCTTCTTGCCAGCTGGCCATGCAGGAAATAGTGAAAGACTTCAATCTTTCCACCGCATTTGGTTTACAGATACATACTGCCTGTTTCATGTTCGATGATGTGAATATATTTTTGGCACGATCTTTGAAGCTGAACGCTGCATTAAAGATCTTTATCAGGTTAATGTTAGTATTTTCAAGCCACAATTGTTTTCAAGCATACCAATTCCATTTAACATTTCAACCATACCCATTCTATTTAGCAGTTTCAAGGCACAATTGTTTTCAAGCATACCCATTGAATTTGGCATTTTCAAGGCACAGTTGTTTGTCAAACATACTGTGAAAATGTGGGAAAGAAGTTAAATATGTACATACTTGCATATATTTATATAAATAAATTAATTAAAATTTGATTTTCCTATTTCCATTGAGTTTGAATTGACTTGCAAGCAGCTGCATGAAACTGTGTGTTATTTCTCTTACAGGCAACTGAAGCAAGAGCACATACATGTTGCATTGATGGGAGAGGCAGAGCTGATGGAGCTAGCTTCCATGCAACCTCCGGCAGAAGACTCTTTTACTGTCCTCCCCGCCTTGGAACTCGCAGAACAGTTGACATACATCGAACATAAATTGCTGCGGGCAATTCCGTTCTGGTAAGCCTCTTGAAGAAAAGTAGAGGTTAACAGTCTCTGTTTGAGTACAAGGCCGATGTTACAACTTAACCACCCCCCCCCCCATCCCCTAGTCATTGGTAACTTGTCACACCCACACACCAAAAGTGTGCACAATTCAAACAATCCCCTCCTGGGGCACTAAAGTGCACCACATCTATGTGTCCCCCTGGGGGACTTTCCTTAGGGTGCAGCCACAAACCGGTGCAAACAAACTATATTTACAAGTTACCTCCCTAAGTCCCCAAACTTTCCTTTCATTTATTGTTTGCATGTATTTAAATTGATTATGGTTTGGAGAGAAGCCAACCCATTTACAGTTGTTTACTTTTATCATTTGGCTCATCCAAAGCCATTTACTCATTTTAAACAGGACAACATAATCCTGGTTAATATTTATCAAGATATTTTGTTACAGTTGAAGTCATATTTGAATAAGTTTTGACCATCATCAATTTTTCGCTACTTTGTCACTGCAGACAATTAAAAAAAATTCAATAAGAAAAGTCAGTGAGACTACATACAGTAAAAATCACTGTGGACTATACAGGTCTGACATAACAAGCCCACCTTGAGAATCCAAAGTACATTGTACAGCCAAAAGATGGGGAATTTCTCAACAATTGTTCAGCTTTGTATTAATTAATCTCTCCACAGGGAATTTCTAAGTCAAAAGTGGATGAAGCAAGACAAAGCAGAAAAAGCACCTCATATTTTGGCTCTGACGAGAAGATTTAACGAGGTACGACACACTGACATGATCATTGTCCTAGATTGGTTTGGTTAAATGAACCAATTAGGTTTGTTTAAAGTCATCAATATTCAGTGAAAGGGTTGAAATGCCCCCGTAGTACTTAATTTCTTCACCTATGGCAGATATTTGACTCACAAACTCATGCAGAGCATGGAGTGGGCTGGCAATGAATGCTAATACTTGTATAAAACTTGTCATTTTGTGTTCTCAATTGCACACATGGAACAACAACGCATACAGATGTATGTACGAACACTGGATTAATCTTTATAGAAGTCTGAACGTAGGAAGGTTTGTTGCATGACCAATCATTGGTGCACATGAGTAATATACCATGTGAAAGATGAACAAGGTTTTGTTGCCATGTTTTCAGTGCTACTTTCATGTATTTAAAGGCATTGAAGACTCCCCCAAATCGTGTACCACGCTCTGAAAAAGTTAACTTTCCGTTGCTTGCAAATGACGTTTTCTTCTTGTCGCTACAAAATGCAGACAGTAATGAAATGTGATACCTTGGTTATCTATTATCTAGACCTGAGATGTCCATCGTTGCTATGTACACTGTGTTGTGGGTATTGACAGTAGCTATATGTATTGACTGTACACTAGTGTCTAATTACCGACGGTAGCAAGCTGTGTGTGTATTTTCTGGGATCGATGGTGGTGTCTAACACTTCTGTCTTTCCTCATTCGAAACTAGGTCAGATTACCGGCATTAGACGTTTCTTTGTGCGCGAGTCTTCACACCCTTTAAGTGCATTCATGGCATCGCTCCTTGTTATTTAAGTTGTCTTGTGCACAACTACACTCCAGCGCTCCGTCTAAGGTCTAGTACAAAGTCCTTACTGGTATCACACCCGGTATCCAAAAATTCGTACGGCCAATGTTCCTTTCAATATGCTTCGGCTTTTCTTGGGAATAGTCTCCCAGAGCATGTCAAATGTGCTAAATATGTTAATAACTTTAAAACTGTACTCAAGATACATATGTTTTCACGGTTGTAGTGTATTTATTTTGTGTACAGTGCATCGAGACTTTACAAGAACTGTATTATTATTATTATTATTATTATGTAAGGTTACTTTGGCAGCATGTCAATAACCACCATATGAAATAGGGGGATGGAGGCGGGGAGGGGTAAGGATGTTGGCAGCCCTGATGAGATGACTTACTACTTAGCATGGCTCAATTTGCTTGTAACTCTTTGAGAAAGCAACAATTCAATGCTTTCTCTGTCCTACAGAAGCAAATCATTTGAAAGCAAAGAGTAGTGCTTTTAAATAATATTCTTGCAATATTTTTATTTTCTAGCAGTAAAAAGTTTTTTCCATATCTCTGATTAATTAGGTCAGCAAGTTGGTAGCCTCTGAGATCTTGAGACAGAAGACATCTTCATCCCGTGCAGCAGCTATAGAGAAGTGGGCCGCTGTGGCGGACATCTGTCGTTGTATGCACAATTTCAACACTGTCCTAGAGATAACCTCTGCACTCATGAACAGTTCTGTCTATAGACTAAAGAGAGTTTGGGATAAAGTTTCAAAAACAGTAAGAAAAATGCTGCTGCTTTTCTCAAGTGCAAATTAATTGTGTATTCTAAAACTATTAATTAAACATTTATTCAACAGTGAAGAATAAAGATATTCATCATGTTACTTGTCCGACAGCTAATTTCTTATTTTTTTTGGGGGGGGGGGGGGTTTTGTCGGGAAATAGGGCTTGATTTACACTTTGGTTCCTTTTTTTTCATTTATTCCACTATATTATACAAAGAAAGACATTTTGTGAGCATTACAGTGTGTCAAAGACAAATAAAAACTGTGGAGAATCCAAGAAAGCAGGAGCTTATTCAAAACAGATCAACAAAATGAGAAGAAATAATAGTCCTGAAAGAATGCAGTAAGGACTAAGCAAGAGAAGAAAAATAGAAGCAGAAAAGAGTTGGAAAAAAAAAGAAAAAAAGGATCCAGATAAGAGAAATTTCTAGTGTAAAACACTCATCTTTATGATGACTTAATAAAACACAGCTCTGATATATAAAATTTGAGGGTGCACTTTACTCGCTGATCAATTGATAAAGAACTGTACAATTTTTTATGTGAAATAATCCACAATGTAACTTTACTGCTGTTTCCCTTGATAAAATAGTTTCAAAGGATACCATTAAACTTGCCATATATTAAATATGATTAAGTCATCTTACAAACCAAGTCTTTAATATTACACGCTTAGTCAGAGAATTGCGAAACTTGAATACGTACCGATTATTGAAGTTGAAAAAATCAGATCATAAGACATACGACCTAATTTGGTCGGGAGAAGTTTTTTGTTGATTGAAATTTTGCATAATTTTTAGACGTGCCCGGGGTGTTGAAAGCACCATTGGGGACCAATGTCAAGTAGTGAGTTGGGACTAGTACCAAACCATCTACATGATAATAAACTGTAGTGTTATCAAAAGAATTATGCTCTGGGCAGTTATGGGTGTTATTTCATAACATATATGCAAAAATTTATGAGACAGAACTAATTCAAGAACTCTGTGGGATAGATTGATGGACTTATATATTAGGTCAGATGATTTAATGTTTACATTGTCGGCAAAATGTAAGCTTTCTTGCCAAATTTTGTCAAATTTCATGAAGTAGATTATGAGAGCAGTTTATTAGTGTATGCTGAAATTTTTTTTTGGTTCAATTTATACCTATATTCTTCATTTTTTTTAATGTTTATGTGAATAATATCGCTCGGTAAAAGGAAGCAAATAAAAAGATTAAGAGATTAGGTTGTTTACTACATTAATATTGACCCAATGCAGCAAATTTGAAACTTATTTCTCTGTTTTAAAAATTATATATTTAGTTGAAGTATGACATTGATCAATTTAGTCAAAAATAATAATTGATGATAAAATACTAATTATAATATAAATAATTCTGAATATATGTTGTGAAAGGTTTGTGTACAGTTTAACTAAACATAATTTTTTTTTTCCTTTTCTGACAGACAAAGGCTACATTAGAGAAATTGCAGATACTTGTTTCATCTGATGGAAGATTTAAGAACATGAGGGAAGCACTGCATAGGTATATATAACAAACAGACATGCTATCTATATTATATAGGGAGCTGTGACAATGGCACGATCTTTAGTGCTAGTAAAATTCATGTTTCTTTTTCAGATATTTTTACAAAATAAGGTCAATGTCAGGAATACTCATTTATAGCTAAATCAGTGAAATGACCTGAAATGTTAAAATTAAAACTAATAAATCAACCATACATGTTCTGTTAACTTTATTCGGAAAGCAGATCATACCGTGGATGATGACGAAATCCAAAAGAATTTTCTTCATCTTAAATTTGAGCCATAAAATTTTCAAAGATTTGTTTAGTCTTGTAATGCTTCTTAGGAACTGACCTAATAGTCTCTCTGCTAGACTTTATAGTCCAGCCACTTTTATTGATGATTTCCCTTGATAGACCTCTCCCTCCAGTTTAGGTTCATGCCGTATCGTTGCACCTGAATGCTTGTAATATTTTTGATCCCTGTGTTGATGACCTAAGGTAGAATTCAATTAATATATTCCTTCTTTTAGGATTGATCCACCGTGTGTGCCCTATCTTGGTTTCTACCTCACTGACCTGGCTTTCATTGAAGATGCATCGCCAAACATAACAGAGGATAGTCTCATCAATTTCTCTAAAATGAGAATGGTAGGTTCTTATAACGCCTGAACATGGTGAAATTCTTTAAAGGATTAAGTTTTTAAAATAAATTAATTCCATCCAGGTAATAACGGTGACATACCTCTGATCAACTTTTGTATTATTTGGCATTTATTGCAAACATGCTACAATCATCCAGTTCCTACAGTACCTTAAAAGTCAAATCGTTTGTTAGAAAATAACAGCGTTTGGCGTTAATCCTCAATTCTATGCCTTGTAAAAACACTTGTTACTTGCATGACAGTGTCAGAAGCAGATGATAGTAAGATAAAAAAAATAAAAAACAAGTGTTCTTGCAATTCATTCCGGTAAAAAAGAACAAAGATTGTCAAGAAAGACATGGGGGACTGTAGTTGCATTTTATAAGAATTGTTCTAAAATCTGAAAGGGAAGTGATAATGAACCTGTTCCCAGCGACCATCAATTTATACCTGACAATTTCTTTGAATGGTTTGAATTAAGAGGAGGTGTCGTCACAGTATACCATACCTTTTTAAAATAATAGCATAAATATTTATAAGTAAAGATAGGCCCTGGTACAGAAATTTGAAAGTTGTTGTATAACCCAGGTTTAATTTAGACTTTGTATTTTGTAGACTTTTAGAGATTCATGCCATGGTGGAACTATAAGTAATCCATCAAACCCCTGATAACAGTTTATCTTACCTTAATGAATGACATAAGAACTAGTTTAGTAATCATTTTTATCTCAATACATTACATGTATAGAGATATTGTAACAGTAAGTGGGACTCTCTCTTCTCTTAAAAAATTTTCAGCGTCTTCATACAAAGTTCTTTTTCTCTGGAATTTTCAGAGCAAGAATATATCATATAGACCAACAAAAGTTACTATTTTTTATTCCAGAATTGTATCTCATTCTATGACTTTTTCACCGATTTATGTCCAAATCGGGCCAAATCGGCCTGAAACACCGTTTTGCAGACCCATTTTTGCACACGCTCCAAAACTTGTTTGTAGGGAACATTTGCACACGTTTCCCTGCTCATTTGGTAATTATTATGAAAGAGAATAGAATAGAATTGTCTTTCAACAGTGGTATCGTCTAAGATAGGGTCCTATGTATTATATATTTTATTAACATTTTAAACTTTCATTTGTTGTTTACAGGTAGGTATGAATAAGAAATTTACTAGCTGGATATGACATTTTATGGCTTTTATTTGCTTTATTTGATGTTTAAATGATTTTTCTTTCTTAAAACAACACTGAGCTGCCGCCCCTACTTTTAGTAAAAAGGTCCGTTTTTGATGAGTAAGCCCCGCCTCCAAGCCTGGTTTGTAGCAGATTGGCTATGACTCATGACAGCTACATGTTAGATATACGAAAATGGCTACCCTCGCGACCAATTTTCTGTGCTGTAGTTAGGTACGCGAGGTGTAGTGTATTGCATGCTAATTACATATACACATTGTGTACTGCTGAATGCTACTTAGTGCATTTAATTTATATTAGGCCTTCGTTTTTGTAATATCCATTTAAGGATAGTGCTGGTGTTCAACTTCAGGTAGCTTTTCAGAGCAAGGACCATGATAAGTTTGTTTGATTGCCCTTCATGTATTTTTGTATTATTACGTATACACATTGTTGTACTTCTGAAGGCTACTTAGGCCTAGTCCATTTAAAAAATATATATACCTAGGCCTATTACTGTATTAGGCTTTCAGTGATAGCCACATTAGCATTGCACTGGTGTTCAGACAGCTTTTCCTAGGAAGGACCAGGGTAAGTTTGTTTGATTGGTATGTATAAAAGAGAAGCCGGCCATAGCATCACAACTTTTATAAGACTATAAAAATTGTCTAAGGTTATGACTTATTTATAAGGATATAACTATAACTTCTATAAGGTTATAAGAAGTATGTTTAGCTTTCTTTTGAACCTGTGATGTTTGACATCAAATGTACAAAGAATTAAAATAAAATAACAAAATGGAGAGGAACTGAGGTGGCTATTAGGGGAGGAGGAGGCCACCCATCACTTTCAAATAAAAACTTGTAATCTTCTTTTACATT
>KN883561.1:36855-53327 GCA_000934455.1 Apostichopus parvimensis | reverse complement strand
AGGATAGCTGCTAACATTATTTTGCTCAAGACAAGGAACATTGTGGAAATCTTTAAGTACAGTTTGTGTGCCGGTATTCCTTACTTTCTATCAACTTGTCCTTAAGTAACATTTTTTTTTTATAGTCAGTTTGGTATCTACGGATACTTGTCTCTAGGGCCCTCTCTTCCAAGAAATCCTGGACAAATTATTTGTGATTTACCAAGGTTTTGAAAGACTGAAAGAAGTATTTTACAACATAGGTCATGAATCAGTCATTTTCCAGTTCATTTTTTTATGGGGTCATTAGTGGTGTGATCCACCGCTTCCCCCCTCCCACTCCCCCCCCACTCACTCATTGGGATCAAATCCCAATGATTCAATCAGAATATATGAGTCACAAATATGAAGTCGCATGTATCTACAAAACGTAGAATTCTTCAAGACTTGAAGCTGTCTTATGACCACTAGAAACCCATAAAGTGTGATCCATGGGAGTATTGTTGTGCAAGAAACAACCCCTCTCCCATCCCCCATTCAAAAGAAAGGAGGGGATTGAATCTGAATTACTCAATCAGAATATTTAAGTCACAAATATGAAGTCGCATGTATCCCGACAAAACCTAGAATTCTTCAAGACTGTTGACTTGTACATCTAGAAACCCATACTAGAAACTCAGTGTAACGATTCATCCTATACAATCAAGTGAAACAAATTTTTCGCTCTCAATTTACCAGGTGATCAGTTATTTGACCGATGTATCTTTGATCATGGATGATGATGAGATGTACGCCCTCTCACTGGAGTTGGAACCGAGGCAATCGACAAGGCCTACCTCAAGTATTTGAAAGGCTTAAAACATGTCAATTTCCAAACGGATTGAATATGTAAGTCATAGCCGAAAACAGAAGGTCTGAGGTCAGATGTATACACCTGATAGTACGTTGTGTCCTTGGGCAAGGCACTTTATCTCCATTGCCTCTCTTCACCAAGGTGTATAAATGGGGACATGCGAGGTAACTTTTAAACAGAGTTGCCTGCACCGGTTTGTGGCTGCACCCTATGGGAAGTCAACCAGGGGACACATAGATGTGGTGCACTGTAGTGCCCCAGGAGGGGATTGCTTGAATTGTGCACACTTTTGGTGTGTGGTTGTGACAAGTTACCAATGGCCAGGTGGTTAAGTTGTAAAGTCGTGTGCTTGGCCTCAAACAAGACTGTTAACCTTCAACATTATATGGCTAGATACGAGAATGTCAGTGGTAGATTCAGTATGATCAACTATTAGGAAATCAAGGCCTGCAAATTTAGCTTAATGGAAGAAGTCAGTAGTCATATTTTTGGAAAGGAGTGAAGAGTAACAAATGGCCCAGTTGGGTAATGAATGGTTCTTGTGGTTATTATGCACGGTTGAGAAATTTAAATTCTTACCATGATGGATCTATTGTCAACAAAGTCGCAGTGGTGGTAAAAATAGTATCTATTTTCTACTTATTAAATTGCATCATGTTTATATTACACCAATGTATGTCGATGTTGTTGCCATGTTCCGAAAAAATTTATGTATATGATTCAATTCAAATGGAAAACTTTCAGATTTAAAAGAACACTTGTATTGAGGGAATGGACATTTTCCTTGCAAGTATAGTAGTCTACATTTTGTTTGTGAACCTTTATTTTGGGTACAAAAGTAAGGTATCAAACCACAGCGGGTGGTGGTCTTTGGCAACAATTAATTTCTTTGTGAGTTTTGTGTATACAATTAATCAACAGGGTTTATTCACTAAGTGTCAATGAGTATTTCTGCCTTCAAATAACTGTTGTGAAAATTGTGGCATTAGTAGCTGTGAACTTTCTCTTTTTGTACAGGCTCTTTTATTTAGAGCAGAAGTGGAAAATAATAAAAATGAATTTACAAAATGGAAGAAAGAAAGAAAGAGTTCAAAACCCGTGTTTGTAGGAAATATTTAGTTACAGACCATCTTTGACCCTCCGTACGAATTAGCAGATGTACCGTAAAAACTGGAGGATCAAATTAATGATACTTGAGTGTTTTCTGTGATTGTTAGTGGACTGTTTAATAAAAGAGACCCTGACACGTTCTCGGGGGTGGGGGGGGCAGAGGATGACAAGAGTCAGAGGTAATGTTCCATGCGGTGCTGAAATTAACGCAAGTGGCGACACTTTGCGCTCATAAAAATCATTGATGTATCAATTTTAAATGTTAAGTGATGCATTCTGAGACATACTTAGACTATAAATTAAAGCTATAGGTTGGTCTAAATGCAACGTTGTGTTAAAAACTACTTTTGAAGTTTTGAGTGAGATTGAAAGGGGGTACAAACCCCCCACCCCCTCTTTTGAATATTTGAGTGAGATTGAAAGGGGGTACGAACCCACCCCCCCCCCACTCCCTCCCATGAACCAGTATCAGGCCAGGTAGTTCATATTGATGATGCAGCATCAGCCCTACTTGCTGTAAGGTTTAGAAATGTTGAGATTGTTGGCCTTTTCTAAGAATAAGATGTTTATGCACTCAATAGATGTTTTGTGACAAAGATATGAATTCTTAAAATTGGTGACTTTCGATGAAATGAATTAAAAATACGTGGCAGCTACTAAGCTAGCATCCAACTTTTTGTCACATTCAGTGATGAATTAACAAAATGATTGTAAAAAGGAAAAGTTAAAACTTTGGAGGAAGGTATGCCATGATGACATCATATTTATTAGGCAGAATACCTTTGAACAACGGTATGTAGAGTGTTCAACTACCAGTTTAAAAATTTCCTTCAGTTAAATTTCATCCAACTTTACAACAAAAAAAACTTTTGAAAGTGTGACCATTTTTCAATTCAGTTTCCATCCTACAGACCGAAAAAGTTGGGAAAACATCAGGTGGGAAAACAACATGGTTTAATAGTACGTAATGTCCTTTGGAGTTGAAAGAAGTTTTATATCCTACTCCCTGTATAGCATGGAAGTTAATAATATTTTCTCGTTTTATTTACTTCTAAGCTTTCCTAAAAATCTCTTGTAAATAATGTTTTTGCATCAATATCTTATATTTAAGTTGCTTCTGCAGATCATCCTTTGTTTAATAACTTGTCCCTTGAAGGGGCCAAAGACTTGACAGACGACAATGGTAAATAATGTCATGGAATGTATTTACTTAGAAACTACCCCGATGGGCCATCATACCAGGGGAGTCCCCATCTGTTTCCAGGATTGGAGGGGCAAAATTACTGATACAAGCCATTCATAAAAAATAACTGAACTTGATCATCAGGAGTATTCACGAATTGACACCTCCTTCTACAACTCAACCGCCCCCCCCCTTTCCCCTAACCTGTACATATTATGTTAATGTCAAGAAGAAGCAAGTTAGTTGTATATATTCCAATAATTTCATGAATACGATAAAGTACAGTACTTATTTGTGAATAATAAAAGGAACAACTTGATACAGGCATGTATTGTCAGTAGCGCAATGTGTATCACTCTGGAACAAATTGTTTTTTTAAGTGTTGTTAATTATCGTGTCTACTGTTTTCTTTTTGCAAACACTAGCATTTGTTGAGGTAGGGAAACATCATACTTTACCCCCTGTTTAAACCATGGGGGGTGGGGGAGGGGCACTTACCCCTCTGCCCGCTAGGATTGGATGCCTGTCAGAAGAGCTGATTATATGGAATCGTGTTATTTGTACAACGCTTCTTTAAAAGAATACATTTTTATGTTTAAGCATAAAATGTACTTTGACTGGGGAAAGAGGAACATGTTCCAGCGGAATTTTGCATTCAAATCGTCAAAAGTCATTTTTGAAGAAAAAAAACATTTGAAGTTAATATATTTTATACCAGAAGTTATGTCATAGATTTACATTTACAAAAGTGATTGTTTTTTTTATCAAAACAAATATAACCAGGACATGTAAGAAAGTTAGATTATGTTCCCCTTTCATCAGTCAAATATAAATTTACCCCCTACGCATCCTTTTGTACTAACATCATGATACTGAGGATCATGCATAGATGTATGGAAGCCATATGCCTGGTAGCTTACACTCTGTGGTGTGAAATCCGTTCAGGGTAGGGATAAGCAATACCAGAGGAAACCTGCTCAAAGTTTGAACTCTAGATTTTAAGTCGAATCCTTAAAATGTTCCTATGATTTATCAAACAAGTAACAAGTTATACCCTGCACATCTTTGCTAGACTAGAATGGGAAGCATTTTTTTCTCCTCCAATTTGTAACCTTTTACTCCCTTTTTGTATTATTATATTTAATCAAGTGCTTGAAATTGTTCAATTCGGTAATACATTAAATGAATAGAAATCTTTTATGTTTGCACAATTATGTGTGTACCTCGGCCATGTCTCGTGCACAAATGGTGGTGCAATATTCAAATGTTACATGTGCAATGCATTCCATGTATTTTAACAATAATTGTTGTGGAGGTCCTTTTCTCTTGAATTTGATGTTTGTAATCGTGAATGTATGTATCACCGACACCAAAAGTCGACCAACCTTCAGCAATCGGGTCATATGTAGCCAGACCCCGACACAACCTCATTGAGAACAGCTTTAATGATAATGTGATTTTGCACATTTTTAACAACAACCAGAATTGCAGTCCCTTCTTAGTGTCTGCCCAACCAATCATTAGGTCTCTGGTATAGTCTCAGGTGAGTTGGTTTACTATTTAGTTTGCCAACACTGAAATTTTCAACTGACTCCCATGCAAAAGGTGGTTAGCAACCTGATCATAAATTGAATGTAATTTGATTAACATTACTCTTGGTTTGTTCAGGCTGAAATTTGATACTAATTAAACCTGTATTTTAGACTGGTGCGATGTTACTTTGTTGTAAACTATTCTTAAGTGACAGCTGAAATTTTCACATGTAACTATGAATTTCGTGTATTGACAGTGATTTTTGTTTGCTCGTATGACTTCTGTAAAAACAAAGTATATTTAGTTTTTTTGTTTCCTTGCGAAAGAAAAAAAAAAAGAAGTATTCAGGGGACTAATTGTTAAGACATTTATTTCAATGTTCATAGAATGTTTTTGATTTATCTCGCCAGGTGCCTTTGTGTACGATGAAATGTTATGTAAAGTGGCTACCTTAAAGAATAGTTTTAGCACAAGTATATATATATTATCTATACATGGTAAGGGTATAATCAGACTGTCACTTGTGTATTATTTGTTAAATGAAAAATTTATCTTGAAATCTTGCCAATCATTTTCTTCAAGTATTTTAATCATTTTCTCTAGTAGCATGAACTTTAATTTAATAGCTATATTTCTTAACACTTTATTTCTTTCATTTTTTCAAAAGTTATAATTTATTCTATAAACAAACAAATCATATGGCTGCAAATTTAAAGAAAAAAAAGCACAGAAAAAGCTTACAAAGTGGTTTTGGCAAAGGAAAGTATGTAGATTTTCTAATAAATTTTTAGCATGCATTAAATATATAAGTTGTGTTTTGTTTTGTCCATGAAGATACAATTTCGGTTCAGACGAAATTTCTGTAGACCAACCTCTTTCAGAAATCTCTACAGGAAGGGGTGGGTCAAAAATATGGCATTCGTGCAGGGTGGCAAGCCTTCCAAATCAGACATTTAAGGTCCTTGATGGAATTTCTGATCATAATATTAAAAATTAACAAAATATTGTGAGAGGTGTGTAAGGTTTCACTGTTATGTACAGTAACCTTTATTTGTCAGGGATCAGAGCTCAATTGACTTCCCTTGACAAAAACCGAAAATTGCCGGTTTTATTTGCAAATGTGTTTAAGGGAAAATTTATTGGTTACTTTACTAACTCCATAGTGAAGTATCTGTACTGCTCAAATACTCAGTCTCTTAGTCCTGATCAAACATTGTCTCTTAGTGACATCTCCACTTCTGTTACTTTTAATAAAGAGGTATTTAATTACACACAATAAATAATTTATCCCCTGTCACATTGGGAAATGCTATGCACAATGGTGCAGCTGCTATGGCACATGTCCAAAGCTGTATAGCTTTTTTTTTTGCAACACAGGAACCATAGTATTTATATACTCTATGTGTGACAAAGTTCAGACCCACAAAATCTGAGCACTAAGTTACTCCCTGACACAGTCAATGTCTTTTTGATTCAGAGGGCCACATGATCCCCTCAAACCTGTGTGTCTCACAAATTGTGATCCCCCACTGTAGCATCACAGAATGGACACCGCTTATATGAGTTGAGTTTTACCATGGAGTCTTGTTACTATCCACTGGCTGTACACATCAATGTTCTCTTTATGGGCCTTGTTAGTGGTCCATTAAAAATCGGGGATTATCCCACTGGACAACTGAGAGATCACCAGATGGCCAAACTGCAAATCGGCAAAGGCTTCAGATATAGTCCAATTCCATTTGACACGATTGAATTTCTCTTGAAGGTATCTGGTCACAGGCCTCGTATGCCTAAGAGGGTAAAAAGATAAGAAAAAGGTCATTGCTTTATTGCCTTTCTTTCGAACTGGGGTCTCTGGATTGTGGAAATAGTTTGGGGTCTGTGGTCCATGAAACTTTGTATTCAGTATGAGCAAAAACAGGAGGTGCTTGTTTGCAGTTTACTGACTTATACAGGCTGTCAGGACTTTTGCAAAAAGTCTGAAATTGCCATCCGGGGAAAAAAAACTCCAGCATTTTTTCTGGCCCAATCATGGTGGTGCTAAGGTAGTTAAATGAAACTCCCTATGTTTGAGGGTCCATTAACAATTTGTCATTGTCCCTAAGGAACCGTGGATGGGGGAAAGGTTGAGAACCTAGGCTTCCATGGCTTTCGGACATTGCTGATCTTTCCTAGCACCATTTATTATGTAACAAAGTAACAAGATATTTTCTTAACAGACCTCTGCAAATATAGCATATTCTTAAGCTTATAAGCTAGAACCAGAGAGCAGACACACTGACTGAAGCCCAGTTAAATTGATATCTAAGGAATCACAAACCTTGTCAAAAAACTGCAAATGATCTTGAATTTTTATCTGCGTATGGTTGATGTGTTGTTTCTTCTTCTCGACCAGTTCTTTCAGTCTCTGCGTCTCTTCGTTCGTTGCATCTAGGAGCTTCAGCAGTTTTTCCTTTTCTTCAAGTTTAACCTGGTAAAGGTGATCCTTGATGTCAATCTGAGGGATACCAGATGGCCTCCTGAAATAGAATCAATATTTAATTATGTATTGACCTTTGATCAAAGTTCCCCCATCTCCAACCAAACCTACAAAGAACGTAATAACAATTCAACCCATCTTGATAACTTCGATAACTTTTTGAAAGCCTCTATATTGAGCCATTGGAACCTGTTGATACTGTACATGTTTAAGCACATGACAAAATCCCTCTAAATGTACCTCCCCCCCTTCCCCAACCCCCTTGGCCAAGTAATATCAAGGAATCCCATACAAACAACATGAAATAATTAGTGATGCGTTTCTCTTGCTTATATACTATGCAAGACAGAAATGAGGTTACTAAAGGCAGTGCTGTAGCAATTCATGACTGGAATGACCGCTCTTTAGAATATGAAATGCTCCCAATATAATTGCTAAGTTTGAACTCTGAAAAACGTCACAGCCTGGATTCATTTCAGATTCAGAACAGAATATATCACTGTTTTTGACATCAGCTTGTACGGTAGCGACTTGTTACAACTCTGTTTTAACAGTTTTTTCTAGATGTGTTATCAAATAAATTATCAGTTAATATAAATTAAAGAAATATTGATCTGCATTCTAGTCAGATGATAAAAAATAAATAAAATTGATGGTGATGGAGATTTTGGCATTCCTGTAGTATAATGAATATTTGCCATGCTGCATCTGGGAGTGTACCAATTTCGTATTCAAACCTTTCGATTGGTGACCCCAATTTTCACCTTTTATAAGTAGTTGCCAAACAGTTTCATATCTTGAAACTTGACTGGAGTAATTTTGGCAACCCTGAACAGGGTGGTGGGCTCATCCCACAACCCCCCCCCTCCACCACCTCCAACCCGGGCACCCCCCACCGGTTTGAATTCTCGAGGTGAAGTATGACTTAAATTACATAAAGTTTGACTTGGGTATACCATGCTTGTTTAAGTTCCTTAGATGTGCCCTCTTGGATCAGTGTGTCTAGATTGTTGAATAGAGGAACCAAATCTTCCTGCGTTATCATCTCTTTCAGCTCATCCTGTGCAAAGAAAAGTCATTTAATCGTTAACAAGCAGTTTACAACCTGTAATCAGACCACCACTAATTAAGTGTACTTATTTGTTTGGGTTTTGAACTTTTGATGACAAAGCAATACAGTCAAATGTTAACAATACTGATGTCCACTGGAAATGCCTACCATCGTTAGGTCTGAATGCTAAAATGTTCAATATTTTAGATTCTGCATTTTCAAGTCCAACATCATGAAAGAAAATAAAGCATTGAATTTAATATGAAAAATAAGCAAATGCATGTGTGTTGCTCAAGATGTCATATCTCGACTTGATCAGCCTTGTGTATCGGGCACCATTAAAGCTGACATATCTACAAATGGCATTTCTCGTAGCCGTTTGGGGAAGTTAATTATGGTTGAATTTTGCCTCCTGGCTGTAGAGGATGGGGTGAGGAGGGAGGGGCAGTTGTCTCTATCACATAAACCAATGATGATGTTAGGGTTTTTGTCAACTGGCTGTGGAGGGTGGGGTGAGGGGCAGTTGTCTCTATTACATAAAGCAATGATGATGTGAGGGTTTGTGCCTCCTGGCTGTGGAGGGTGGGGTGAGGAGGGAGGGGCAGTTATCTCTATCACATAAACCAATGATGATGTGAGCCTGACGGTTTGTGTATCCTGACTGTGGAGAGTGGGGTGAGGAGGGAGGAGCATTTATCTCTATAACATAGACTAAAAATGATGGTTGGATTTGTGTATCCTGACTGTGGAGGGTGGGGTGAGGAGGGAGGAGCATTTATCTTTATAACATAGACCAAAGACGGTGTTAAGAGATTTTATCTCCTGGCTGAAGAGGATGGGGTGAGGAGGGAGGGGCAATAATCTTTATCAGACAGAACAATCATAATTTTTGGGGGGTTTTTTTTCCATTAAATATCTACATAACTTTTGCCTAGTCTCTCATAAATGAAAGATAGAAAGCAAGCTCCACCAAACTGTAAATGCAGCACTTCAATGTCTATATTCAGCTGTTGAACTTTAGTCTTTTAGTCTTGAAGTAATTTCAAACCAGTTCTGATAACTTTAAATCTAATAATACTGAATCTTTACCACTTTGTAAATAATTGTTACTGTTTGAGTATTCATGGCTGTCAACATCTTTGAACTAATTCTGAACACTTTATAGTAGTTTTGCTAAGAGAGGGATGGGTCATGGGTGTTCATAAAATTCATGAAACTAACCTTTATCATGTTGTCCAGCTGTTCCTTAAATTCTTCCAAGCAATGGCGAAGTACATGAGGAGCCGACTCGTGAGCAAATTTGTATTTCCTCGCAAAAGTGTTATATCTGAAAGACAAACTTTATAATTCTAATCGAGTATTCGCATAAGCAACTTTACATTTAATGCCAAAAGAATTACTGTACACGTGTACGTAAAAATACATAAATTGTATTCATTATAATCTGATTGGGATATAGGTATATTATGGTGACAATCAATGTCAAACTTGTCTAACATTGCTAGTTGAAAACACTATCTCAATAACCACGTTTGGTGATCTGTGGTGGGGGAGGTGGATGGCAGAGTACTGCTTGAACCTCTTTTCTTATTCAAAATATCTTTTTTGTGGGGGTGGGGGGTAGGGGGATAGACAATTATCTGTGGCCACCTCCCCCATAGTTTAATGTGTACACATTAGTAAATATTCAGTTTGTATTAATCTTAGCCATGGTACGATGACATCAACTTTGGAGGCAGGCTCTCCTGTTGAATGCTTTGTGGTGAAAAATCTGATATACATAACAAGTAAATTATTTATAGAATTCTAATACTTAGGACTCACTTTAACGAATCAATGCATTTCTTTCTTGTTTTCTGCAAAGCTTGCCGTAGATGAATCATATGGGGACCTTCATATTCTGTTCGGCTGTCTTCTCCTGTTAATTCTGTTTCAGATGTCCCTGTTGTTTCTGCAATACCCAGAGCTGGCTGTGTTTCTGTCACAAGATCCATTGCTAATGTACTGTATGAAAGAAAGAAGAGCATGAACTCTGAATGTTATCTGTATACCTGTAAAAATATGACAAACATTTATGAAGTTTTCTGGTCAACCGCAATCTACAGTAGTATAACTTACATTATAACTTACGTTTTGGTGACCAAATTTGTTAACCACAGAAAAGACGGACGTATCTGGTTTGCAAATCAGGTAAAAAGCCTAATATCTGCTATGCTCACTAGGCCACACAATTTACACTATGGCAAACTTTGCCATCGATAAAGGTGGTGAATAGACTTTGCCAGTGATATAGTAACATTAGCCTTGGCTATGCAGGTTGCATAGCTCTGAGCTTTTGCCTTTAAGTTTAGTATTTTAGCCTTTATATCCGAGCCTAAAATAGGCCCTATCGTGTAACATTGGGATTGCCTGTTCAATAAATAAATTTGTAAGTTTGATTGATTTCAGCTTGCCTAGCCTTTACCATTATTATACTAGCCTAGGTCTAACATTAAGCATAAGCCGATAGCAAGGCCTAATTATAGCAGAGGATCTATACCCACCCAATCACATATGATCCAGAACTCTTGCTCCACAGTAGGAAAACGTACCAACAATGGGGGGTCATGTGACATGTTCCAAGGTGCTACTAACATATTATTTATCCCTTTGACAGTTGGAATTCATAAGAGTTCCGTAGACAATGAACACCTTAATACTGGGCCATTATTGTAAAACTGAAAATAATTGCTTAAAGCAGCATTTTGCGTCCTTTTCTATGATTTTTCTCAACCTCACTGACTCCACTATGCCATAACAACATACATAACTAGCATCTATTTAAATCTTACTTCAAATGGTGGCATAAAAGTCCATAACAACTCCCTGGTTGTACCAACGCAAAGTCTTGAATCTATTTTTAGCAACGGCTCATACTAAACCTGCATCTCTGATTGGTTGAATTCAAACTAGTGGGTTTGGGGGAACTGTATGCGTTTAGTTTTAAATGTGGAATTTGTCGTGGACAAGATTCTCATTATCTGCAAATATCCTTAATTACTCGCCAATTAACGTTGTTGGCAGGGAAAAACTTGGCTAATATCTTAGTTTGCTGTTTTGTGGTTGATATGTATGTAAAAATTTAAAAAACTCGATGGATATGTCAAAAAAGTAGAAAACGGCGACCAAACGCAAAATGCTGCTTTAAGTTTGGATGAAAATGTTGAGTTTTACTTTGTGTCAGAAATGGATGGAGTCTGGCTAATAATACTATTTAAACAACTGTTGTTAGAGTCTTTACGGCTGTCACTCCTATCATGTTACGTGCAAAAACGACGAGGAGATTTGTGTTGCTAAGAAGTAAGAATACACATACTATTTGTAGTAATAGGATATACTGTTATTAAACTTTAAAACTGTAAAGTGCAGGCAAACTGCTAATCCACAAGAGAGCCTGTGTAAGAATGTGTAAAAGTAAGTTGGCTTGACGTTTCAATCCTAGCAGGATCTTCTGCAGAGGCTAAATGACCTGGAATAGACAGTGGTATTTAGGCCTACTGTATAGTGTATTGCACTGGCGCTCCCTTGCAGTGAAGGCCACAGTAAATGTACACCGCATAGGAAGCAGGATACTATTACTGTGTGGTTATCGTTGGGAGCGCCAGTGCTGTAGTGTAATTTGGGTGCAGCCTAAGTTAGGTCTAGCGATAGGCCTCGGCTAGAGCTATTCTGGATATAGCCTAACGTTACAGAATTTACCGCTCTCCCTCTGTCAGAAAGTTAAGTGACGTTAGAGATGTAAAGTCTTAATTTTAGTTAGATCGTACTTTTGTTGTTGTTACTTAGTACCTGGTACGGTGTTGATGTAATATACAGTTCAGAGCTAGTAGTACGCACCAGTGAGTAGTAACATTAATTACAGATAGATCGTGTCTTTGAAGCAACCGCCTAAAAATACAGCTGGCTCGTTGAATGTGAACGCTATGGAACGCCGTTTTCGATCACGGGGAAAATACGTAAATCGGGCTGCGTATGTTTTTTCCAAGGACGAATGGGGCCAAATATCACAAGGGGCGTTAACAAGATGTATATGCTGTACGCGATTGCGCACTCAAAGAATGCCTTGTATATAGCTAGCCTGGCACTAGTTAAAATGCTTAAAATATGGATACACGGG
Source organism: Apostichopus parvimensis (assembly GCA_000934455.1). NCBI lineage: Eukaryota > Metazoa > Echinodermata > Holothuroidea > Aspidochirotida > Stichopodidae > Apostichopus > Apostichopus parvimensis. The sequence goes on along the minus strand of KN883561.1, from coordinate 40,983 downwards.
AAGTTGGCCTGTATGACGTAGGTCTGCCCAAGCGATTGCTAGAATCCTGTATTTTTAAGGAGTGTCAAATATGGGTCAACAGAAGTCACATAAAATTTGTGTAAACACCGCGAGGACAAATGGACCATGGGATAAGAAGGCCTTTTGTTTTTAGGGAGAGGTCGAAAGGGGTGAAATAATGAGAATCTTGTAAACACACCAATCCTGAAAGTGAGCGTCCCCAAACGTTGTCATAACTACCGATATTCATACCTTAGCGAGTATTGCTTTCATGGAAGTTTAGGTGTACATGCCCTCAAACCGCCACACAATATAACGTAGGCTGTGCAAAATTTTAGCATAGGACCCCGCTAAAAGAGAGACGTATTGTTAAGGGTGTTCCCCGCTTAACTCTAAAAGAATCTAAGAAGCTATATACAGGGAGAAATTGAGCGGCTCTGTTTGGGGTGGGGAGGGTGACACGGGTCATTCCGTGTGAATGCATTTGCGTGGTCGAGAAAGTAGGAGGATTATTGACAATGGTTATCTTCTTAAAGTTGACATTTATTCGCCGAAACTTGGTTAAATTAACAGCGATTTCTTTCATAAATAAAATAAAATGGTAGAGAACTAAATCACTACATTAAAAATGTTGTAACATTGTAAAACTTAATAAACCACGATAATTTAAGCACAGTCACCTTTGGTCGAAATTGCATGTTGATTTTTTTTGTGGTTTCGTCATCTAGTTCCCTAAGGGAAGCATCTATTTAGTGTTTGACACACAGATTTCTTTCATAAAAGAAATAGAGAATCAAATCACTACATTAAAAATGTCATAACATTTTAAAACTTAATAAAACACGATAATTAAAAGCACGATAGTCTTTGGTCGATATTTAACCGATGATAATTTGTGGTTGGGTAATCTATTTCCGTAAGGGAAGATATCTATCCAGCGTTTGACATTTCGCTAAAACTGGTTTCTTTCTTCAAAGAAATAATGGTAGAGAACCCAATTACTTTACATTAAAACTTAAAATCCAAACTACTGGCGCGATAATCTTTGGTCGAAATTGAATCCTCTTTGGTTGGGTCATTTAGTTCCGTAAGGGGTAAGCATCTGTGAAAAAGAAGGAGTAGGGTCAGTCTAGGGAGTTTTATGGAACTCTCTGGTCAGTCACTATTTACATTAGTTGTGTAGCCAGTTCAACGACTATTTGTCGATATATACTAATAAGCATCAGGAAGGCAGTTACCGGTTAAGAGAAAGGGACATTTGAAAACAAACCCTCACATTCTTTTACGAACATAATTGTGACGTGACGGATTAAATTTCTCATAACATCAAACTACACGAAAATGCAGGAACGAAATATCAATGATATATATCTCTAGTTATGCTGGATAGGTCGTTTAGATACACCAAGCAAAGTTGAACGAGGGTTCTCGGAGTATTTCGAAATAGAGAGGCAACAATCAAGGGTCACATTGGGGATCTGAGAATGAAGAAATTACTTACCGAAGATGATCGGGAAAGATGTGACAGATATCTTTCCTTGCTCGAAGAAACAAATTCATTGTTGCATCTGAGGAAAAAGTGCACAGATGCTGTCGGAAATTTGAATCCATGTACAACGTACGTATAGCAAACATGTAGCAAACACTTACCGAAGTAGATCGGGGAAAATGTCACAGATAAATTTTCTCCTGCAAAGAAACAGTAATATGTAAAAAATTTATAACAATATGCCGTGTTATGAGAAGGAATATAAAATACGAACAGGTAGTATACTTACTTGCTGATTTCATCTTCACTGGCGCATCTGAGGGAAGAAACGCACAAATTGTTGTAAGAAATTGAATCGAAATGCATCAACCAAGGGTCACATTAAAAAGCAACAATGTAGCAAACACTTACCGAAGTAGATCGGGGAAAATGTCACAGATATCTTTCCTCCTGTAAAGAGAAATATTAAATTTCATAAAATTGGTAACAAAAGTAATAATATGATATGATATGATATAACTGTACCATACATACTTGCTTATTTCATCTTCACTGTTGCATCTGAGGGGAACAAAAAAAACGGACAAATTTTGGTAAATAACATTCAAGACGCATGTGTAGTTTCCGAGGATATAATGGAAATGGCGAACGCAGCAATCGAGGGTACCATCGAGATCTAACAACGGTGCAAACACTTACCTAGGATGATCGGGGAAGATGTCACAGATATCTTTTCTTCTGCAAAGAAACAGAAATATATATAGAATTGTTATTACAATATGCAGTGTTATGAAAAAGAATATCAGATAGAACATGTATCGTACTTACTTGCTGATTTCATCTTCACTGGCGCATCTGAGGAATAAAACGCAGAAATTGTTGTTAGAGGGTACCATTAGAGGGTAATAAAGGGTACCATTAAGATGTAATAATGAAGCAAACAATTACCCAGGATGATCGGGAAAGATGTCATAGATAAATTTCCTCCTGCAAAGATACAGAAATATGTAAAATTGTTATTACAATATGCCGTGTTATGAGAAGGAATATAAATTACGAACAGGTAGCTTACTTACTTGCTGATTTCATCTTCACTGGCGCATCTGAGGGGAGAAACGCACAAAATTTTGTAAGAAATCTGAATCGAAACGTATCAACCAAGGGCCACATTAAAATGCAACAATGTAGCAAACACTTACCGAAGTAGATCTGGGAAGATGTCGCAGATAGCTTTCCTCCTGCATAGATACAGAAATATGTAAAATTGTTATTAAAATATGCCGTGTTATGAGGAAGAAGAATATCAAAAAGAACAGGTACCGCACTTACTTGGCGATTTCATCTTGAATGGCGCATCTGAGGGAAGAAACGCATAAAGTGTTGTTAGATATTTGTGTCCAAACAGATCAATCGAGGGTTCCATTGAGATGTAACAATGAAGGAAACACTTACCTAGGATGATCGGGAAAGATGTCACAGATATCTTTTCTTCTGCAAAGAATACAAAAATATATATAACATTGTTAATATGCCGTTTTATGAGGAAGAAGAAATATATAAAAGAACAGCTACCGTACTTACTTGTTGATTTCATCTTGAATGGCGCATCTGAGGGAAGAAAACGCACAAAATGTTGTTAGATCTTTGTATATCCAAACGGACCAATCGAGGGTTCCATTGAGATCTTACAATTAAGCAAACTTACCTAGGATGATCTGGAAAGATGTCACAGATATCTTTTCTCCTGCAAAGATGCAGAAATATATTAAATTGTTATTACAATATGCCGTATTATGAGAGAGAATATAAACAGGTAGCGTACTTACTTGCTGATTTTATCTTGACTGGCGCATCTGATGAAAACAAACCGTAATGTTACTTTAAATTAATTTCAAATATTGCGTATCGGTATACATTTAGAGGAGTTCTTTAGAATGTCGAAAGTCACACTCGAGGGTTCCTTGAGATCTAACAATATAATGAATCACTTACCTAGGATGATCTGGGAAGATGTCACAGATATCTTTCCTCCTGAAATGATACAGATATATATATAATGTGTTTGCGTTGTGGTCAAGTGGTTAAGGCAGTGGACTTGTGATCTAAGGATTACAGGTTCGAGCCCTGGCCAGATCATTACGTTGTGTCCTTGGGCAAGGCGCTTTATCTCCATTGCCTCTCTTCACCCAGGTGTATAAATGGGGACTTGCGAGGTAATTTGTAAATATAGTTGTGTGCGCCGGTTTGTGGCTGTACCCTATGGGAAGTCCCCCGGGGGACACGTGGTTGTGGTGCACTGTGGTGCCCCAGGAGAGATTGATTGAATTGTGCACACTTTGGTGTGTAGGTGTGACAAGTTACCAATGACCAGGGTTAAGTTGTAAAAGTCGTGTGAGAAGGGCTGGCCTTGAGCAAGACTGTAAACCTAAATTAATTAATAAACAATAATAATTGTTCCTAAAGTATGAAGTGTTATGAGAGAGACGAAACACCAACCGCTCAATTTGGTTGGGGCGGGTATAGGTAGGAGCATATTATCGAAATAATTTCCCACGTGTCTCTGGCACGATGTCACAAACATAGTCCAGGCTACAAAGAAAATGCGATAACGGATTTGCGATGCGGGAGCGGGGGGGGGG
>KN883561.1:19545-31748 GCA_000934455.1 Apostichopus parvimensis | reverse complement strand
CTTATTTTTTGTTTGTTCTTTGGAATGACCCTATAAACAGTTGAGGTTCACTAGTTAAAGTGACTGGACCTTTTAGTTTACTACACATCCCATCAGAGTAGTTACTCATTTGCATTACAAAACTCAATGGGAGAAATTAAGATTATATGGTCTCAAATGACATGTTTATAATTTATTACAAATTTGTTGCTTATATGAAGTTTAACGAACGTATTCTGGTTGACCTAAAAAACAACAGATTAACATTAACTAGAAGAACTGCAGTGAGGAGCCGACGTCACCATAAAGTTAGCTTAAACGAAACGAAACGTTATTGGACTCTGTCTGTTTTCTTTGTATTTTAAAATTTCAAGACTAGAATTCTGCCTTATTGATTATTTAATTATTTAAGTGAGTTCTCAAGTTACAGCAAAATCAATCTGTCGATCATTCTCCCAAGATTGAATACCGGGCATACTTTTTAAGAACCTGGGCACGAAATGCAAACTACCGAACGTCTGATCCGCTCTTAACCCCAGCCCCCTTGCATCGAGACTGTGACTGTGTGATCATCGTCAGGTGTGTATAATCATTCCCCTCGATAGGGAACAGATACTACACATGATTTTCGGGGATGTCTTCAACTCTTCGGGCTATCTGTTCGTTGTACACGTCTCGGGATTAAACTAGTTTGATCTCGGAAGAATGTTACCCGATTCCTTGTTATTCTATTCTATTTGTTTTACAAGTCAATGAACTACATTCTGATGAACAATGAACAGATGAAGAAAACTGTCATTAATGGAATACCAAGTAGTCCCCGTTATGTCCAACACGTAACACACTAATGGACACCCGATACTCATAGCTATAGTACAGTAACTACTGTTCATGTTCCACAACCGTGCATCAGTAACTACTGCGCTGTGTTCGAAACACGGTAACATGTGTTACAGGTAGCACAGTAATTACTGCAAAACTAATTGAAGGACAGTAGTAGTATTATCTACAAAATAGAGTGGAGATTTAAACTAGCGCCGTCATTTCTCCTACGAGTTAGTTTGCTGTTGTTGGTTGATCGATTGCAGCTCAGTTAACATACTGTAGACTTACAACAACCCCCCCCCCCCCTTCCTCTTCTGCGCTGATGGAACGATCAGTCTTGCAAAAGTATGGATATGGGCGGCCCGCACGCAGGCCTACCAATGCCAAAGCCCCAAAAACATCATCGTCCCGAGAAAACAGGTCTCGACAAACCGCCTCAGTATGAAGCGAAAATTCATTTCATCGCTGCAAGAACTGGTCCTCACGGATAGACCTTCCCATGAAAAACAATATCCCATCTGTTAGCTCCATTTGTAAAAAAAGGAGAAAGTGTAAGCTTTCAACTTCTTCAAGTATGAGGTTGACGGTGTTTGTTGTAAACGTCAGATGAAACTTTAATCTCGAAAGAATGTCACCTACTTCTCATTGTTTATTCTCGTAGTTTGAAGATTAATGGATTTAAGTTCTGGTGAACTATCATTAATGAAAAGCCACTTAACCCACGATGTATCCAATACGTAACTCAATGAGCTGTATGCCGCTCTTTGACGAAACACGCTTGATTATTCAGACTGGTAGTTCATTTAATTATTCGGACTGGTAGTTCATTTATACCACCATTCTTGAGAACTGAAGAATCAACATATTGTTTTGACAATCGCAACTAATGTAACAGCAATGTTCACCTCCTTACGTTATAGTATATGATGTTTAAGACGTGTACGACAAGACAGTATTTCCACGAGTAGTCCAGAAACACCTTCACGTTTTCATTGGCTTCCAGTAAGCATAAAACTGGACATTCCAATGGTGAATTATTGTGTAACAGAGGGAAACCAATCGTGTGAATACTTCGTCCTTATTCTTTAGGGTAAGTATCCAATCTTATTTTCCTTGATTTGCTTAAACGCAAATAGCTGCACATTCAACCAATCTGAAGCTGACCGGCACATGCAGTATTTTTAAGTTACCAAAAAACAAAAACAATTATAATCATTTTATTGCCTGTTAGAAACGACTGTGATGATCACCTCGGCCTCCGCTTCCTCCACAAGAATGATAAACGAAAAATATGTCTCAGTCACGGATATTGCATCCATTTATTAATATGCATGAGGTGTACACATAAAACACTAAACGCTACGAATCATTATCATGGGACATCAAGTATCAAACAAACCCGTTTGGGCGAAACAATTTTGCGAAAATCTCAGTTTGAGTGCCGCGTGCAATAAACACCTCTTCAGTCAACCTGTCCATTACGGACAATGCTGCAGGGGTCTACCCCACATTCACAGTCAATTTAAAATCACAAAACAATGCATTTTTACTGTTTTTCATAAGCCTTCCCTGCTCTCATTAATTCATTTGATCTGCACCAAACCAATAGGGACCTCGTGCACCTGTGATATAGTATAGTTTAACCAGGGAGTTGTTATGGAAACATAACAACTCCCTGGTTTAACTCAAACTAACTTACGGATCTTAAAGGTTTGTGATTACAAGCTGAGTTTATCTAAAACCTAAATTTGACTCAATCATAACGAATATTTGTTGAGCTAAATGGCACTGGAAACGTTGCATGGCTTATGTACCGGCCAAATATATCGTATCGCAGTGACGTCGTGGACAGGTTTAGTGGCATAAGACAGATAAAATCCCCATTGCGTGGAGAAGCACTAACAAGAACACACACAGGTACACACACACATGCACACACACAAACGCATACACATATAGTCATGAAATACGCTAAACTGATAAAAGGACCCCAAAGAGTCTTTCACAATTCCCATGGTATTTAAAGCATGTTAACATACATTTTCATAAATTTATCATACGCCATGAACATAATTGAAACATTCTGATGAGTTAGGTCTGTAAATTTGTCTGTAAATTGATTGCATAATTATTTATATATAGGAGTAAATGGAAATGTAAGCCATTATTAATACAAAATAAATGGTAATACACGGTACTGATGCACGATTAGGGTCAGGTCTACTCTCAATCCAATCCCGATAAACGGACACCCTTGTATAGACTCCCGGGACTCCTGCTTGACATTCAGGACCCCCAAACGATACCACTCCTACCAGCTCCATGACAGAAGGATCGTCATTTCTGTAGCAAGCCAAAGGACCGCCACTGTCACCCTTAAAGAAGGAGAAGCAGGTATAAAAATGAAAACTATCAAACTGTTGACATCAACTCGGTATAGAATTATGGATCGAGAGGGGCAAGGCAACTTTTATGGGGGTGGGGGTGGGGGAGTTAGGAATTGCCCTGGATTTTCATTTCAATGGCAGGGCACCTCGGCAATTCTTTTCTACATTCAAAAGACAATTTTAAAGCGAACCAGGGCATCTCTCCAAAGGGAAGGAAAAGCATATCAAAATTAGAGTTAACAAGGACGATTCATAAGAATCTAGATTTTAGCTACGTTATTGTTGTTTTCGGACATAAATATCGCTAGAGTTGGGGACTATTTACGAGTCCTGATTTGTTCAATAATAACGATATCGAGATAGTTATACGGGCACTTACGGCAACTTGGTGAAAGGGTACGAAAGTAGTTGCTTTTGGTAACGGATGATATATAGGGTCATTACGGCAAGCGATATAGGGGGCACCGGCGGGAACTTGACGTCGTTGCCGTCAGTTAATTCGAGCCATGTAATCTAGGGGATTAAGCCGATGACGTATTTACCAGGCTCAGCTGCGAGCGAAGGACATAATACGCATGTCAGATGATTCATATATTCATACAAGTAATGTAGACAATCAGGGTAAATAGTAGAAAATTCCAGGATTAAGAGAATGGAAATTAATTGTTCCAGTTCTTGAAATTATGAAAGTGTGTGTGAGTGGGGGGGGGGGGGGTCTTTAATTCTGTTTCATCACATGCTTTGCATTCCAGGACTACGTGACAGCGTGTTGCTGTAGTAGCCTCGTTTGTATTGCCAGCCGTCTCAGGAGAAACACCTACTTATCCTCTCTATCTATATCAGTACTGAATAGCTGCTGTACTTGAATAGCTGCTACTCTCTGTTTTTCTATGCGTTTTCAGTATTTTATGTGGTATTTGTAAGTAAGTTATTTTATAACATTACCTTACAGTGGCAAACTGTCTGTGAATAATTTGCAAAGTACAGCATCGCATTTTATCAGGCTTTTTATATACTAAATGTAGATGTTACTTGACACAAATCATTATATTTCAACCTTAGTTAGCAAGTAAGTGTATATATAGAAGCAGAGTCACGTTTTCACTCACAGCAGGAAAAACATGCATAATGCACTATGACTATATAGTGATTGCTAGTGAATCAAGGGAATGGATATTCGTGCCCATGGCTCTATCTTGAATGACGTTTCTTATATACAGTATATCCAGCGGAATAGTTTCAACTTACTGAACATGCATCTGATGTTTGGCTTCCTGCGCACAGCTTGGTTTCATCGATAACATGATATCCAAATGTTTCCTCGCACACGGAGTTGTTATACAGCTCCAATGGGGTGTACTGGAGAACATTCGACACTTGGTAGTCTGGAATTGGAAAAAAAATACAGAGCATACCAAGTGTTACATGTATACGTTATCACTGACGTTCGAAGGTCTATATATCGCTGCGGCTAGAATGTGACTGCCAGGCCACACGAGAGGGGGTCGGGTCGGGTGCATTGATTCAGAGAGAATAGGATACCACGGAAACGATTTTTTTCTGTCTTTTTCTTCTATCACTTTGTAACTCACAATTGATAAATAGAATCAAGAAAAGTGTCATCGTTTTACCATTTGCAGTTTGGTCCACTTGCAACAAATTGGCAGATCAACCTAAAAGGTTGCTAAACCGTCAGAACTGATGCTGATCCTCACTCTAACTATCCCACGTTTAGCACGTTTAGTATCTCATGTGGGTAGAGGGTATGGGCATCTTCGCCCGGGTCTAAACGAAAGGTTGTGCTAATAACTACTTTAAATTATTGTGCAAGGTTGAGAAGGGGTGTAAGCTTAGCCCCTCCCCCATCCCATGAATACAGGATTCGCGCCTTAAAAAATCCACACGTTTATGATTGTCGTAAAATAACAACTCCCACTGGAGAAAGTGTCTCAAGTGAATGTTAATGTCTTGATTTTTAAGGAACGCTTTTGTACAGAATGTCAATACAATGTTTGCTTGCAGACTTAAAGCATCGAATCAGAGTAAAACTTCCATCATTAAAGCAGCCTGATGGGAATATTCGGCTAAGGGGAAATCCGAGGGCTAATTATAGTTACGCTTTTAATAGCCGCGTACGTTTAGTTGGAAAATCCAATAGCTACTTATAACATCCTTATCTTTACTGTTTGAGTTTCCACTTAACAAACGTCTCTATCAGTTCCGTTGATGTCGACATTCATCAGAAAATACTTAATTAATAAATACCTCCCAGACGTCTAATCTTTTAATCATCAGAACTTTGTATCCGTAGTAATTCAGAAGGTCATTTTCTCATATATTGCCTTGATTTATTCAAATATTTATTTTTACACCGTCCAAAGATACTAGAGTGGGTAGCAAGCACCTTTTTGTCTTCACATTTCGTTTCGTTTCATTTCATATTATTATTATTTGTTTTTCTATAAAAAAAATATATACAACATACACGTATAATTCATAAAGTTTAATATGTACATCATGCATAGTTGTGAAAGGCAGGGTTCTCATTACAAAGGTAGAACACTCCCATTGACAGAATCACGAATCCTTTAAAAACATAACAGATACAACACAATACATTATATCTGAGCAATATCTTTGACAAACTTGGCCCGGAAAAGGACTTTAAATTTTAACATACAGCCTCCAGTTAAAATGAAAGGAACATACATACCTCCTGTTAAACCCCATCCAATAACAAAGCAGCTAGAATAGTCAGACATTTCATTGGAAGAACTGGCAATAGGTATGCTGGAAATGTTCTTTTCATATTTATCAGATATAGGGCTCTTTAAGTATATAAGGGCTATATCATTTTTGATAATGACTTGGTCATACTGCTCATGTGTTACCGCAGTAAACGTTGAATGGTGGTGGGTGGGCGAAGTTCGCCAGAGTTCAAGGTCTCCAAAAACTACAAGAGATGGTAAATTGTCAGCATCTTCGTTAGACCCATGTTCGCTGTATAAAATAAGAAAACAAAATAGAGGCAATTATATCAAACTTATTTGATGCATCTATGTCAATTATTTATAAGTAAAAACTAAGATACTACTCTTGTCACCGGAAGTTACCATATGCCTACATTTAAGACTTCCAACAAGTGCTTCGGTGAGAGTAACCGGGTTTCTAGGTTTCAGGGCCGCGTTATATATCCTAAACAACAATCTGCATGTGAAAATGTTCTGCTGTGGTATAACTAGTTTTGTGTTTTCTTATCAGACGTCTTTCCCAGCTACTACTGTATAGTTTATCTCACAACATCTTGAATTGGAACCACTGTTACACAGAATACGCAATATTTAAGTGCTAAATTAGTATACATTGTAATGATAACTTGTAGCCTTGCTCTGTAGCAGTGGGTGTGCGCGTGGGTGTTGTGGGGGGGGGGTGAACTTCAGCCGCAAGGTGAGGTGAAAAGTAACTTATACCCAGGAAGATGGCTTTGCATCTTCCCAACTTCGTTTTCCTCCCACCTAAAATAACAGTATCTGACACAATCATTTACTGTAAATTTTGCTTCGGTTAAGGGATAATTGACTAGATCCATATCGATCTCGGTCACTCTTCATTGACACACAATTAGGATAATAAAAATAAAAAATTCTACTCGGAGCTGATAAATTACTTGTTTAAATCAGTCTTAAACGTTAGAACATTTTGTGAGGAAGATGATGGTATTTTTCCATTTTATTAACGAGCGATTGAGAAAATTAAATTTCAAGTGCACCCATAATATTTTTAACGACACGCTAACATAACAAACACCAACACTCCTTAGACACTTTTAATGCACTGAGCTTTAATGTACATCACTGAATCTCCCGTATTTTGTTATTTTGAGCCAGCCCCAGGAATCCTTCTTTTCAGGAGAAGGAAACCCAATTCCCCGCCCCCGCCCCCCCCCCCCCCTCGGACATACCTCAGGAAAATCGCACTCCGTTTGGAAGATAGCGTTGTTCAAAAGTTTTCTTGCCATTTGTCAATCTGTGATTTCATTGTGTCATTGGAGTAGAACCCTGTGTATTTTCTCTTTTTCTACGCCTAATTTCCAGGTGAATGTAACCAGGGAGTTGTTATGGAAACAACTCCCTGATGTAACAGTGTTGACAGGTAAGGTCGTGTAAGAACTTGAATATCTTGAGTATCAGCATTTGCAAAGCTCATCTCTATTATAGATAATAAATATTGTAATAAATATAACCGTTCAAAATACAAGCAGAAGTGGCGGCGATGATGTAATAATCACAATTTTGTAAGTTTACAGTCTGTTTTTGCGGAAAGGAACATTAAAACTTTAAGAGCGGAATTAACAAGAAAACTTACAAGCAATGAGCTGCTGTTACAGCGGTATCGTTGCTAATGAGGGTTGCTCCACAAGTGTGTTGGTCATTTGGGTATCTCAAAGATCCGATGAATGGAAACTGTCCAGGTTTGGCATCGATACCATCATATATCTGGATTGATATACCGTCATCTCCATGAAGATCTGCGGAGAGAGAGATATACCGACACACTGTAAATTGTATGATCACGTAGAAACTTTACTCGTACTGATTTGTAAAACCACGTGGTGCTTTAAAAAGTCACAGTTTGCATACAGAGCGGTACAAAACGTTAAATTGTATACGTTTAAAACAAAATAGTATATCAGACATTTCTGATAAAAAGATAGCAATGTTCAGTAAATCAAATGAATCATGTCACTAAAGAAATTTGATGAATTATATGGTATACCTTTCGACATAGAAAATGGTAAAAGAAGGGTTAAGATGATAACACAACTGGTACTGGCAGCCATTTTAAGGTACATATATATCTATGGTGAATAGTTAGAATGATATTCAACAAATGATGTCCGGTCTTGAAATGATCATGATAATATAAGCTTATAGAATGTATGGGAAAAACCACGGCTTCAAAGGTTATTGTGATTAGCGACCATTATCAACTTGAATTTATAAAAAGTAAATATTGCAAAACAAAAGGGATTTTCACACGAGGACTTTGTACAAGCGGCGTGCAAGATGTTGGAGTGAATCAAGGTTGTTGGACTGGAGCATAAATCGCAAACGGCTCATTGATCCAAACACCGGTTGCGCTGGTGCCTCAAAAACCAAAAAAGCCGATGAGACCATGAGGAAATCGGCGCCATCGCCAATTCAAGGATGAGGGGATCTCACCAGTACGCCCTTCCATAATGGTTACATTTTAGGGCGAATCGTTACAGCCCCCCCCCCACCCCCATCAAATTGGGCTTTTACGTCCATGCCTGCCAGTAAAGTCCACCTTAAGCGTATTTTCTGTAAGTCATTTGAAAATGTAATTGAACCTTAATCATTGAAGAAGGTATTCGACGTGTCTATCGTACTGCTATCTAATTGTAAGAATCCTAGTTAGCATGGGCGCAGATCAGTATTGGATAATGGTGGGGATGCGTGTCTGTTCTCTGATACTATCTAAGCGGAGCGCGACCATGGGTTCGGGCGTAGCGTACAAGAAATTTTTGGTCAAATATACCTCCCAGATCGCCGGAAATAACACTTCCCAGACCCAATAATTCTCCCAAACCTCCTCAAGTTTTAGATCTCATAGCTTAGAAATTGATGTAATATGTTTTTGCCAAAGGAAGTATTTTAATGTCATTAGTATGTGCTGCTCCCATATATGCAAAGAAGGATCACTAATGCTCAGATTACAACAAGCAAGTTACCCCACCCTTCCCCACAAAGCGTTTTTCCTTAATTACTACGACATTAATTGTCTAACTGAGCCCTGGATAATCACAGCCTCCATAAGAAACTTTCGAAACCACTATTTTACCATGTTAAAACTTGCGATCAATCACAATGATCTTTAATTCGCCATGCTTGAAAACATGACGAGTTCGATTTCATTAATTGATCGGTCTTCGTGCACCGCCCTCGTTATCAAGTAAGTGCACACGGGGGGCTCAAATGAAACAAACACAACCCTGATTGTCGTCATCAGAAGTTGGTTTGCAATCGTTATATAATGTTTATGCATCACGATCCTCATGTTATATGTTCTGTAGCCAATGGCGTTCCCTGGCAATGTTACCCAAAGCAGGGAGCTGCTACTCTAACGCACAAAGCATCTGGTTACTTACGTCAGCGCGGACTATGTAGTCTAGCTTAAAGTTCGGCCTTGAAATCGGGATGGTAAGAAATTATTCGCCTTCTAACATTTCCAAGAGCTTAGGTACACGTATATTAACGATGTCTATTTGACGTAGATGTAGGTTATATAGGACGTTTGATAACCCCTCACCTAATCGGTTTCTCATATCAGGGACGTTTTTACAGAATTTGTTCAAGTCGTTTTCCACCAAACAAAAGTATTTATAATTCTCTTGAAATTGATTTTTAATCTGTCTCCCCTCTAAACTGTCTTGATCATTTCTTTCGTAGAAATACTAGATATCGACGGTTTACTAACCAATGTAAGACAGCCATGGAAATTTCACGAAATTCTTGAGTCTTATGTATAACAAATGAGTTTTATGTATGAGTTTTATGTTGAGTTTTATGTCTAACGGCTTTATGTATAACCTTGATTTGTTTTCTCTTATTTTGAAATTCAAACACATACAAAGGTATACAATTACCAGAGTATTCAACAATTGATTATTTCATACAGAGAACACACTGCTTTTGTTTTCACATACTCCTCGTAATACTTTTATGACCTTTGAAACTGACCCTTTTTCTATGAATCTGAATAATTATAATGAGGTCACCACTAAGAAGGCGCTGACAATTTTATTGACAATTTGTTGTTTCGAAACTAAAAAACGTGTTGGCAAATAAATTTTCATAGTAACATGGCACTTTATTATTCAAAATATCTTTTGAACATATTACACTAATGAGAAATGACACGCCATTGGCTTTTTTTGATGAAGATATGGAAGGGGGGGGGGGGGAGGATCAAATCATGGAGAATATTTTTCTTGACTTGTGATTAAAATAGGTCTGATGTCTTTACTTTAATCTATAAATGGAATAATTTTGGATTTTATCTAAATATATCAACTATGTTCACATTGTTTACAAGAACAGTTCAGAGGTTTTTCATATCAATCTTAGATACCGCGAAAATAATTAACAATACATCAACAAAGCATATCTGATTTACAGGTGGAGAGAAAATGTGGTATGTGAAAGTTGCCACAAGCTAACAAAATTTTCAACAGCATGATCAATGCTCTAGCATCACGGATGCACTTTGTCCAGATAGCCCAAATTATTGCTAGGGCCTCTTTCGCTGGACCCTGTTTCCCAAAGCAAACACCTTCACTTAACTTAACTCAACTTAACTTCAAGGACAACACCGCAGTGTGAAAGTTTTAATGTATTTTATTCAATTCAGGGGAACCGATCACTGATACAAAAGGCTGAAATTTTCGTGGATTCGTTGGTTTTAACCCATACCTCCCCCCCCCCCTCCTTCCCGGCTTCTACGCTGATGGAACGATCAGTCTTGCAAAAGTATGGATATGGACGGCCCGCACGCAGGCTTACCGACGCCAACGCCCCAAAACAATCATCGTCCCGAGAAAACAGGTCTCGACAAATGGTTAAAATCCGCCTCAGTCTGAAGCGAAAATTCTTTTCATCGCCTCAAGAACTGGTCCTCACAGATAGACCTAATTCCCACGAAAAACAATATCCCATCTAACAGCTCCATTTGTACAATAAGGTGAACGTGTATTCTTTCAACTTCTTCAAGTATGAGGTTGACGGTGATTGTTGTAAACGTCAGATGAAATTTTAATCTCGAAAGAATGTCACCTACTTCTCGTTGTTTATTCTCGTAGTTTGAAGATTAATGGACTTAAATTCTGGTGAACTATCATTAATGAAAAGCCACTTAACCCACGATGTATCCAATACGTAACTTAATGAGCTGTATACCGCTCTTTGACGAAACACGCTTGATTATTCAGACTGGTAGTTCATTTGATTATTCAGACTGGTAGTTCATTTATACCACCCTTCTTGAGAACGGAAGAATCAACATATTGTTTTGAAAATCGCAACCTATGTTACCGCAATGTTAACCTCCTTACGTTATAGTATATGATGTTTAAGACGTGTACGACAAGAGAGTATTTCCACCGAGTAGTCCAGAAACACACCTTCACGTTTTCATATGGCTTCCAGTAAGCCTAAAACTGGACATTCCAATGGTGAATTATTGTGTAACAGAGGGAAACCAATCGTGTGAATACTTCGTCCTTATTCTTTAGGGTAAGTATCCAATCTTATTTTCCTTGATTTGCTTAAACGCAAATAGCCGCACATTCAACCAATCTGAAGCTGACCGGCACATGCAGTAATTTTAAGTTACCAAAAAAACAAAAACAATTATAATCATTTTATTGCCTGTTAGAAACGACTGTGATGATCACCTCGGCCTCCGCTTCCTCCACAAGAATGATATACGAAAAATATGCATCAGTCACGGATATTGTATCCATTTATTAATATGCATGAGGTGTACACATAAAACACAAAACGCTACGAATCATTATCATGGGACATCAAGTTTAAAACAAACCCGTTTGGGCGAAACGATTTTGCGAAAATCTCAGTTTGAGTGCCGCGTGCAATAAACACCTCTTCAGTCAACCTGTCCATTACGGACAATGCTGCAGGGGTCTACCCCACATTCACA
Source organism: Apostichopus parvimensis (assembly GCA_000934455.1). Classification (NCBI taxonomy): domain Eukaryota; kingdom Metazoa; phylum Echinodermata; class Holothuroidea; order Aspidochirotida; family Stichopodidae; genus Apostichopus; species Apostichopus parvimensis. Next base: position 19,818 of record KN883561.1, on the reverse strand, counting down.
GTCAATTTAAAATCACAAAACAATGCATTTTTACTGTTTTTCATAAGCCTTCCCTGCTCTCTTTAATTCATTTGATCTGCACCAAACCAATAGGGACCTCGTGCACCTGTGATATAGTATAGTTTAACCATGCAGGGAGTTGTTATGGAAAAACTCCCTGGTTTAACTCAAACTAACATACGGATCTTAAAGGTTTGTGATTACAAGCTGAATTTATCCAAAACCTAAATTTGACTCAATCATAACGAATATTTGTTGAGCTAAATGGCACTG
>KN883560.1:103741-115651 GCA_000934455.1 Apostichopus parvimensis | reverse complement strand
GTGGCGCTCCGCTTAGATAGTAATTCGCGCCCCCCGGGTTAGAAAATCCTGGATACGCGCCTGTACACTAATTACTAATGAGAAATAAGTGATGTCAAAGACCGATTAAATTTTCACAATTCAATGAGCATGCCAAACAATGACGTATTTTTCCTGAAATCATGATTCCGCAGAGAATAGGTCAATGAATGGCCTGTTTCCTAAACGTATTATTCTGCAAGCAGTATGCCACAATAAGACATGCGGTTGCATAGGTCCCTCTGTACCAGCGGTACTGTTCCACGACTCTTCTCTGACACCCTATACTCATCTCTGGTACATTAACTATACTATTCATGTCCTGTACCACATGTGACCGTGTTACGAAAACAAAGTAGTAATTCAGATGCACGGTTGTGGAATTTGAACAGTAGATGATTTGTATCAACCATTGAGGGTGCGGCATTTAATACGCGATTCTAAAATGAAGTCGTATCTAGTCGCTTCATGCTATAAGTAGGCCTATTGATATACCCGAACATGGCCTTGCTTCGTTCTCGGCGTGACGAATTGGCGAACGTTAAAGAAAGATTTGAACTGGAAGCAAGCGGTACGGTACCTCCTTTATTTCACCTCGTAGGCATTCTCATCATCATATACTCCTTGTCCAGTCGCGTTGTTCTTTGTCTTACACAGTGGTTACTGTACCAGCTATGCGTATCGGCTGCCTGTGATGATTTGATTAGTTCGCGTAATTAGTCTCATAATTAAATATCTTCAGATTGAATTTTCTGGTTTTCATCTGCAAAGCCTAAGTCTTACCTGTCTACTCTATATTGGGCAGGTTCAAGCGTACTTCAGGTTGACGCGAATACGACTTTTATGATCATATATTGAGTTTTATTTTGCGTTGATTCACACTTAGCAACACATACGGAAACGTTAGCCGTAATAAATTTGGAAGTACTACAATACTACCAAGCCTAATATTATGTCTTATAGCTACATGTGGTATTGGTACTACCAGGTCTGTAGTATGAGTACTATCAGGCCTAACATAAAGTAAATAGCTACATATAGTATTAATACTGATAGGTTAGGCTACTATGCATAATATTAGGTCTATAGCTGTATATAGTATTAATACTACTGGGCTAGGCTTATACCAGGCCTAATATTATGTACATAGCTACATCTAGTATTAGTACTACCATGCCTAATATTAGGTTTATATTTACATGTAGTATTATTACTGATAGGCTAGGCTACCAGACCTAAAATTAGGTCAACAGCGACATATCGTATTAGTACTGATAGGCTAAGCTACCAGGCCTAATATTAGGTCTACAGCTACATATTGTATTAGAACTGATGGGCTAGGCCATCAGCTGTAATATTAGGTCTATAGCTGCATATATTATTAGACTGATAGGCTAGGCTACCAGCCTTACTATTAAGTTAATAGCTATATATACTATTAGTACTGATAGGCCAGGCCACTAGCCGTACTGTAATTCTACTGTTACATATACTTTTAGAAATAATAGGCTAGGCTACCAGCCGTAATATTAGGTATATAGCTACACATAGCATTAGTACTGATAGGCTAGGCTACCAGCCGTAATATTAGGTCCATAGCTACATATAGCAATGATAAGATAGGGCCAAAAAATAGGGAGATCAAGGGGAAAATATGGAGGTTGGTAATTTTCAACTGAAATGATATAAATTCTCCTAAATAAATATAGTCTACCTATGCAATACAGTGAGAGAATCATCCAATCAGTGTTTCTTGTTGTAGTTTACAGCAGTTCGCTTCGCTTTCTACAGGGTTTCTTTATTGGCTTCCATTTGAAACAGGGAACAGTGTACTCTGGGTACTGTGACTTCATGACTAGTATGCTAGATAGAGTCCCAACAAGCTTCAGACTTGACCGACTGTCTGTCTTGTCCTTGCGAACTACACTGAATAGCCTTTCCTGTTCAGCGTTACTGCGGGGAATTACCAAGCATAGGACTACTTGTTGGCTATTTTCAGAAATGTCGCAAGTGATGAAACATTAAAAAACCGGGAGAATAGAATATGAAACCGGGAGGCCGGGAGATTCGGGTAAAAAGCGGGAATCCCCCGGTAAAACGGGGAGAGTTGACGGGTCTGAGTTATGTACACTTTTAGTACTGTTAGGCTAGGCTATCAGCCGTAATATTATGTATACTGTTACATATGTTATTAGAAATGATAGACTAGGCAACCAGCCGTAATATTAGGTATATAGCTACACATAGTATTAGTACTTATAGGCTAGGCTACCAGCCGTAATAGTAGGTCCATAGCTACATATATTATTAGTAATGATAAGCTAGGCTACCAGCCGTACTGAATGTTAGGTATATTGCTACATATAGTATTAGTACCGATAGGCTAGGCTACCAGGCCTAATCTGAGATTTATAGCTACATACAGTATTTGTAATGATTGGATAGGATACCAGCCCTAACAATAGTTTAGGCCACCAGGCCTCATAATCGGTCCATAACTACGTATAGTATAAGCGATGATAGGATAGGCTACCCAGCCATTATATTTGGTCTATAGCTACATAATGTACATTACTGATAGGCTAGGCAACCAGCCGTACTGAATATAAGGTAAACAGCTACATGTAGTATAAGTAGTGATAGGCTAGGCTACTAGGCCTAATATTAGATTTATAGCTACAAACAGTGTTAGTAATGATTGGCTAGGTAACCAGCCCTAATATTAGGTATATAGCTACATAATGTATAAGTACTACCAGGACTTATATTAGGTCAATAGCTACATATAGTATTGTTACTGATAGGTTAGGCTACCAGCAGTAACAATATGTACATAGCTACATATTGTATATTACCAATAGGCTAGGCCATCAACCGTAATATTAGGTTTATAGCTGCAAATAGTATTTTTACTGATTGGCTAGGCTACCAGGCCTCATATTAGGTCTATTGCTACATACTGTATGAGTACTGGTAGGCAAGGCTACCAGCCGTAATATTCAATCTATAGTTACATATATTATTAGTACTGATAGGCTAGGCTACCAACCTTAATGTAAGTTTTCTAGCAATATATATATAGTATTTGTATTAATAGGCTAGGCTACCAGCCGTAATATAAGGTAGCTAAATGTTGTATTAGCACTGATAGGCTAGGCTACCAGCCGTAATAATAGTATATAGTTACATATGATATTAGTACTGATAGGCTAGGCTACCAGGTCTTGTAATAAGTCTATAGCAACATAAAGTATTTGGAATGACAGAATAGGCTACGAGCCGTTATATTAGGTATATAGCTACATATTGCATTAGTTCAAATAGGCTAGGATAGCAGGCCTAATGTTAGTTATATCGCTAAATATATAGTATTACTGCTACTGGCTAGGCTTACAGCCGTAATATTAATTCAATAGCTACATATAGTTGTTGTACTGATAGGCTAGCCTACCAGGCCTAATATTATGTCTTTAGCTTCATATAGTACTTGTACTGATAGACTTTGCAAGGTAAGCACCGTCTAAGATATATCAATCAAAGGAAGCGGAAACTATTTTTTTTTTTAAACAGTGGGTGTCACTTACCGTGTCTTGCAGTAACATGCTTTATATTGCCTGAGCTACTGTTTAAGCACATAGCAACTCCATTTGGTCCACAAACGCGCTGTGCGGTCGTATATTAAATGCTGATTTATTTGCGATAAAGCGTACCCTGTAGATGCAGTTTGCACGTACGTACGAAAGCGCAAAAAGTTCAAAATGTGTTTATTGTAGCGCAGTATTGTAGTCTCCATAACATAGTACCCGTCGCTCTAGTTAGCATAACCATACACAAACTGCAAATTCACGCAGTGTATGCTTTCTAGTTAAAAAAGAGATAAATCGTATGATAATTAGTTTGAATAGCAAATGCGTTTCATTTGATTGCTTTTAATACATATTTATAACGAGAAATATATTCTTTTGCAAATAGGTTAGTATTATCAATAATTGTGTTTCAAACAAACCGACGGAAAGATGTGCATACCAACTGATGCAACATTTAATTTTGGTCTTCTTGAATAGTATTATTCACTCAGCGATTTATGCAATCTGTCTCGTGCAGACCATTGTTGCTAGCAATTATCCTCACACTGGCTGTATACTATTGCCAGTTTACCCTAAAAAATGCAAACGTTAACGTTAATTATGGCAGTAACACGTTCATTAGACTTAAAAATATTTCAAAACCAAACTTCGTTTATACGATCTCTCGGATATTTATTAGCGGTATATTTTGTAAACTTCATGAAATCTAGCTACAGTTACCCTTACACCATCACAATTGTTAACATCTCAAACAGAAACTTAAGGTAAACTGTTTGTGTGTTGTGTACTTCAGCTTAAGTAACATATTTTAGAAACATTTTTCGTTAACGTTAAATTAAAGGACAATCATTCTTAAATATCTCTAAGTATGGGAGACGGTTGCGTCACAAACAAAGAGAATTTCGTTTTACAACTAGCCAAAGATGCCTGCTTCACATCCAAGAAGGTCAAACCTTAGGGTAACATGACCAAAGTAGGTAATAGGATTCAGTCGAACGTAGCGAGCGACAATGGGTCGGTCTAAGTAACGACGAGCTACGGTATGTCGATCGAATGTTCCTTCGATGGTCTGTGAAACAGAAATACATCACGGAATGACGTACGATATTTCAAATACTATCTTGTAGCTCAAGACGAGTGATTGGCAGCATTATTTACCTTATAATGAAGTCACAAGTTGAAGTATCGACAGAGTAGGATATCCATTACACTTCCTACTAATTTAACATGATTCAAATGTAGGACTCTTCATTTGGCGAGACGATTTTATGCCAATTTTTTACAGATCTAATATGACTAACAGGATGGGAAATATTAGTTCTTCTTCAGTTCTAGAGTCATAACAGAATCTTGAACGGACGACTACTGCCCAAATGAAAACTTGCTTAAACCAAATGCACTACGGTTGGACTATCTTGTCGTTTTTATGTATCTCAAATATATATAGCTATATGTATGAAGTTTTTATATTAAGACTGTCATCAGGATAAGAACGTATGAAATACAAGTATCTGTTATTGCTTACCGGTGTACTATAGAAAATGTCCCCGTCATTGGAAAAGAGAATTCGGAATGACGTAACCCACTGGTTGCACTGACAAAAACCGCGCCCTTGCAGGAGGACACCTGTCACTTGGCGAGGGGAGCCAAAATCTACTTGAATCCATTGCTCACTGCGAAACAGATGAGAACCGACCATAACAAATACTTTCTTACGGTACATTTTGGGAAGCATTAGGCGACAACATTTAAGAATTATTTAGCTATAGCAACAAAAATAGTAATAATAATATTGAACCATTTTTGTCATAATATAGATTTGGATTTTCATATATTTAAATTTAACCTAAGATAGATTCTTGAGTAAGGAGTCAATAATGATATTTACAAATTTACATTAACATTAAGATAGACTCATGAGTGCATATCGATTTTGATATATTTACATTTATCCTAAGAAAACAAGAATGATTTATTACGAGTCCATTATGATTTATTTTTACATACTACTGTTTTGGCTTGAAAACATAATGTGTTTGCTATGCCACAGTTTCGATCTTAACTTTTGTACAGACGAGTCCATATCTTCAATAAACATGGTTTGTTTTAATGATATCACAATTGTTCTGACTATTTAATCCAACTGAACACTTGAACCTCAACGATGAGGATTTTAATCCATCCTTATATCCTTTAACAAAATTAAATTTTAGCATGTTGTCTAAGCGACAATGAAAAATCATTACCTTTGTACGATATGTATAATATGGTAGCAGTTATGAAAATATCATTCACTGTATGTTCATTATAAAGTATTGACATAATTATGTTGTTAATTTCATTTTCTTACGCGTTGTTAGTGGCGGCTGCCCAACCAGCAATTCCCCCTACATCAGCTTCAAAGAGAGCGGCTCTGTGTGGGCCGTGTTCATCGTTGTATGAGGTTGAGGCGGTGATGACTACCAGACCGAACCGTTCGCAACATGACCCTTCCGGAGCCGGTTTCACACAATATTCATTGCAATCTGTAAAAATGATATTATCCGATAGTGATTAACGAATTTCTTCCGTTATTTTCATTGCTTTATTAGCCATGATTTCACTTTTCCCATCACTATATGCTCAAGTGAGAAGACTTACCATTCATAAACAGAAGCTTATCAAACAAATTGCATGAAGTTATCGTGTGAGACGTTAATTTCCAATTCACCGAATGCTTAGAAATATTGGTATAATTTCCGATGTAATACATTTCGAGTTTTAACTTGATCAAGTAGAATCTTAACTAGGCCTATATATTTAAATATCAAAGTGATTGATAAAAGAATTTCTGGACGAAAACAACTGATACGTTCGGATTCCCTTTCAGACTAATTGTTGGTCGCAATTAGTATCAAGCCGAAATGTGTCGAGATTTTTTATTAAAACTTCAAGCATTTTTTTGCTAAAGAACAGAACTGGATACTTACCTCCTGCAAAAACTGTTGAAAGCGCAACAGAAAGCAGACCGATACGCAAAGTAGAAAGGTAAAGCATTGTCTTTGGTCGGTTTGTTGGTTGGTCGATGAAACACTAAACTTGAATCTCAGTTCAACTTAAACTAATACTCTCATTTTAGAAACACCGCTATTATATACAAACTAGTAGAAGTCAGTTTCAATTTGAAGGACGCGATGATGTAACTTGATGCGTGTTAAAATCAAATACAAGTAATTTAATATATAGACCAATCGGTTAAGCAGTGTGGTATTTCAAATTTGCATATACCTCAGCCTTGAAAAACAATCTTATAGTTGTCGTTGCTAGACTATTGTCATATACGCATAGCTATACCGTGTACTACGCACTGTAAAACTATGTATGCGTATCCTTAACAAGGAAATAAGAAGCAATGGTAACTGAAAAAAAGACTTGTTGAAGTTAATTGAGCATTTAAGTATCGTTAATGCATCCCTCGTCAGTTTTTGTTTGCCTTTTTTTTGTTAGTGTCTATTCAGAGACGGTTCTAATATGATGAACTCAATGGTGAGTAGTTGCGATAGCAAACACTTGTCAAGGCCGCAAGTAATCCCTGTCTACTCAAGTTATTGAACTAAGCGTTTAAGTTATAACGACAAAATATATACGTTGTTTACAGGTTTTCTTTATTTTGAACATATGGAAAACATAAAACAACAAATAATTATTTCTGGAACATAACAAAAATGACAAACTAATTGCGTGTAAAAGCTGATTAGTTCATTGCATCATAAAATGAAAACCATTCCTTTGATTTCACAAGGCTCTTAGAAATAGCCATGAAAATATATAAAGTATTTTAAAAATAATAACAGAAACACCACTTTTTTTAACAATCAGCGTTGTATCCAATTATCAGCATTCAAACTTTTGCGTACATTCAAACGATTCAATGTTACACCTTATTGATGCAACTAATAAAGAGAAGATATCAATATCCTAAGGCACCTTTTTGTTCGACCATTTCCTAATCCAACAGAGTGTCACTCGAAATAACATTGTAATTGATCACAACACTATAGCAATCATCTCGATTTTTCCACAAAATGTAGATTCATGGGGAGAGAATTTAAAGAACTTCGATTAACTTTTACATTTATCGTCCCAGAAACCGTTTATAGTTTCATAGTACACACAGTTTAAACACAAAATTAAAACTCAAACTTAGGCTAATTTTTACTTTTTTTGAGTAACACTTAACTACTCAAGTTGATACCACATTTTTGTATTTGGCTTTTTATGTGTTTTTCTTGTGTCTTTCTTGAACCTAAATATTTTGTGGAAATAAGTAGCCAATACATTATTCAACGGCAATGGACACACACAAAATTTGCTCACTCGTACGAAAGTCATCCCACAAGCCACCCGACGTGGAGGTTGTAATCCATTTGCCCTTACGGGCTTCGCTCACATTCGTGGTCGCTTAATGTCACAGGGATATATGGGGAGTAAGTATCAGAGGTCATTACCTCCCAGGGATATCTTGAGAATATCTTGCTATTGGTGACGTTATGGAGTTTAACAGATCTGTGAGTTGATAATCTGTTTATATTCAAATTAACTGTAGACACGAAATTGAGGTTAACTTTTACAAGGTCTTATACATTGTATTATACAGAATAATGAATATATTAATAAACGTTGTTTACAGGTTTACAGTTGTTTACAGGTTAACAGAAAAATGAATATATAAAGTTTCGACCCTCGAAAATGGTTTCTATTACTTTTCTATGTAATTAATCTCCACATTCAAGCTTGTAATTTAACTCAACCGCAACGCATGTTTGATACTTTATACTTCCTTTAGAAAAATGAAGGTGGTATTTCTAACATTAGCATGTCTTCACTTTGAGATTGAAGGAAATACTGATTGTATAACAAGTGCTAAAGCCGCCTTCGTTTAAATCTAAACATTTAGCTTTTTTTTACATATTTTATGAATTTTAAATCCTGTTTAACAGTATATCGACACAACCAAAACTTATGTAGTAATGTTCTTTATGCCGTCTTCGAAAGGAAAAGTAAATTAATAGCGCGAAACTGATCTATCGTCATTTAATAGCAAACGGCACCACATTACATTATTGGAATGTTTACTACTAAAATAGTAGCTTCTAAAACTCGCTGATACCACCGTCTTCATCTTTACCACATTTTGGTCGATTTTTGAAGGTGTTTGTTGTCATTTATGTGTAGATTGTGAGTACTACATGCACTGCAAAAGTGACAAACAATGTGTTTTATCATTATTGGGAGACTAAATTCGCTCAGTGGTTGCATAGACGAACCTGGTTATATAATTGATACTGCTCACTCTCTTGTGATATAGTTCCCCTAGTAATTATCTCTGTTCAGCCATTGATCCGTAGTTGTTATATAATATGTTTGTATAGTATGGCAAGGTTATCCGACCGAGGTCAAATCGGTCGTTGCTGATTGTGTGATACATTGAAAGGAATTACAAGCGCATTCTAAACCAGAATGCAAAACGCATTGAGGCTTCGATGACTTCATTTCACTAGACTTCTGCGTTTTAACCAGAAACAGCTGTTGCAATATAAATAACCCAAACCATGTTATTAGAGAAGTAAGACAAAAAGGTTGAATTGCAATTATGATAATGTTATAAATTAGTTCTTGTCAGATCCCGTTAGTCTACAAACGTGTCTTAACATTTATAATATTCAAATTCTGCCAGTATATTTTTGTTGAGAAATATTGTTCAGCCACAACACAATATCCCTTTAAAAATTGAACTAAAGGAGAGAGGTTATACAAATGCACAGCACATTGCTATTATTGCATAGAAGGTTTCATTTAATGCACATATCGTAGTATATGAATATTTCCAGTAACGTTCTGGACAAGCAATATTGAAATTAATAATAATGGTATGATTTTACCAATAATAACATAACATAAATGAGCAGTCTTGAAGTAAGCACTACAAAACCAATGTAAGCTGATATTTGAAATTATCAAGCGACTGAGAATAAAACAAATAATAAGAAAAAATTTCGAACACCAGGTAAAACAAAGAAAGATCAAATGTTTGCACTCTCAGATCTGAATGTGAATTAAACTTAAGGACCGTATTCACAATAAAGAAAAAACATCAACAACAGTTTATAGCCCATAGTATTAGTTCCCCTGGGTCCATGATCCGTTCACAATACTGATTTACTTTACCTAGACACATATTTTCCAGAGTATATATCTAATAATGGGACTCCATAGAAATATTAAGCCAATTCAGGCCTATAGTATATGACATTGATAACTAATTTCCAGAGTCTAGTTAGAAATATTAACATAATTCAAGTTCACAGTACATAGCATTAAAACTAATTCCCAGAGTTTGCCTAATAGTAGGGCTCGCTAGACGTATTAACACAATTCAAGTTCAAAGTACATGACATAATCAGCAATTATTGTTACGATGCTTCAGCGACCACAAATGTGGGAGAAACCCGAGATGGCTTATGGATTACAACTTACACGTCGGGCGGTTTCCAATTCAACATTTTAAATCAAATTTGGAATATTTTCAAATTAGAAAGTCATTTCAGACGGGAAAACCGTAGATTGCTCTTAGATGAAAACCCCACCTTATTATGACCCGGCCGGGTATCGAACCCGGAACCTACCGATTGCTAAGCCTCATTGCTTCAAATGCCACTGCCTTTATCCACTTCGCCACAGCACCGGTAGATAACCTATTCCCAGAGTCGGCCTAAAAAAAGGGAACGCCAGAAATATAAATAAATTCAAATTCATAATACATGTCAAAATTGTTTTATAATAATCAACTGCAATGTCATTGATGGGTGTATGTTGGGTTTCAGCTGTTGTTCTGTCTTTATTGAGTAACATACTCCTGTTAGAATATAAATCTACCCGCCTGATTGTTCTCCTTCAGGAAAAGGGCCGAAAAGAAGACGGAGAACCTCTTTTTTGATATGATATCAATCAGGATTTGTTTTTGTGTGGCTTGCATGTTAAAAACATGAATTAAAGTACATGTGGTGCGAATATTGCGTCAACTGGGACAATGTTAGACCCCTTCAGGCCTTCCATGAGCATCGTACGAAACTGTTTACTGCTGAGAAAATTAAGGAATTGTAATGATACGAAAAATTGATAATGTAATGAATTACCAACTTGTCAGCTATCCAGTGATGGGTAGTGTTTAGATAGTGAGACCTCTATTTGGACTTAGAGACCACACCACTGTTGTGATTTAGTATGTAAGTCAATGGGGCTTTCAATAGGCTTTTAATCTTTGGAAACAAATATTTGTTTGTGATTCAATCAGAGCTTTTTTTTAATAGAAAGGACGCCACCTTTATGTCGAAGTACGTTTACAGTGAAAATGTTCAAACCGGATTGTCACATTGATATTTGTCTAGGAAGCATAGTCATTGTTAGCTAGTTTGAACTCTGAGCAAAATGTTCAATTCATCTTGTCTTCATTTATCTTCTTGTTTGAATGCAGTATGAGAATTCAGTGGGTGAGATACATATTACCCGAAAAGAAATTTCAAATAAAATGTTACTTTACGGCTTACGTCATTGTTTGTACATTGAATTGAGAGAAACGATAATCAAACAGTAACGAAATGTGAATTTTATTGGACAAGTGCATATCATGACAATCAGAATAAATGATGATGTCAGAAGTACCGTGCCACGAATTAGTGAAACATTAAGTCAGGCATCTATACTCTTAGAATCTTGTTCCAATCATTGGTAATGACTGAGGAATGATTCCCTTATTACACACAAACTGAGGATCCGCCTAATGACGAGAAATTGAAGATTACTTTCTTGGGAGGGTTGAGAACTACTATGACGCAATGAATTTGGACAACTACTCATATTGCCAGCAGAAGCCTTATTACAACTATTTTAATGTAGTGCTGAGGACTCTTGTATGGTATATTGGGTACCGTCATTACAATCATATTTGTCTAACTATATATATTATTTGTAACATTATAAACAGAGCGGTTCATAATCTGTTTAACGCACTTAATAAGGAACTATTGCGGTTCATCAGGGGAGTAATCAGGTTTTTGGTGTGGAGGAGGGGGTGGCACAGTCAAATTTGTGTCCCCATTTTCAGGCACATAGCGGTGGATTGCCGTCCTAGATGAGGGGTATAAGGGGAGGGGTATAAGGGAAGGGCTTGCTTTTCGTATAGGGATATTCGTGTACTAAAAGTTTCCTTTTTTGGTACAAAAACTTCACCATTTTTTTTTTAGAAAAAAACGAAATAGTGAAACTT
>KN883560.1:48654-72168 GCA_000934455.1 Apostichopus parvimensis | reverse complement strand
TACCAAACAGAGCACTCGTTCCACTTATATAAAGTTTAAATACTATATATATACAAACGGGGCTATTGCGGAATTGCTTGTCCAGAAATGTAAGAAAATGGAAAAAAAAAATGTAGTAATAAAACGGGCAACTCATGGTCATTTCTGACACTGAGTAAGTCACGTACGGCGTCCATGCATATGGTGTGATAACAAACGATTAGCATGGGTTGTCTAATCCTGTCAATGGTCGCTCTCGAAATTAATTGCTGCTGACCACGATCGGAGGCTCTAACATTAAACTGTATGTGAGAGATTTGTATCGTCATATTTATTTTTTTAACATTTTAATTGCTTACTTTGTTACGTTGATGTTACAAACTATGTCGTTCACTCGAGAAATTCATTTTAGGTTCATAATCGTTCATAAAGTAAGTAACACTTGCGAAATTTGGTTTAAACATAACCAAACTTCTGTAAACACATTAACCACTGTAATCATCATTGAAAACGCTATATAAATAACTTACAAGCGCTGTTTGTGAAAATGATTTAGAGATGCCACCATTCTCCTGATCAGCTTTCCTGGTCATCGTTAGATGGTCACTGCTGCTATGTGAATGGTCGTGTCCCTGTTGGGAGGAGTTTAATAATGATCAAATACTTAAACTTTACAAAATAATCATATTATTTGCTGCCATTGTCTGATAACGAAACACAATCTAGAAAATAAAACAGTGCAATTGAGAGCATACTAAATTTCGTGAACCGAACTTGGCATGAATATCAATGTTCGTAGCGATTAGTCAATTTAAATCATAAGAACAATAACTCACCGAAAAAGATCCAATCAACGTTTCAAAGAGATAGAAGAAGTAAACAGCTATGACAGCTGCCAGTGACTTCCAAAGATAGGCTAATTCTGGGTCTAGTGGAGAATGCACAACGCCCTCTTCATGACCATGCAAACCGGTGGCCTTCAGTGAAGGATGGAAACAGAGGGTGACATGTTAATGGTAATGACCTCACTATATATATATATATATATATGACCATGCAAACCGGTGGCCTTCAGTGATGGATGGAAACAGAGGGAGATATGTCAATGGTAATGAAAATTTTGGCCGAAAATGCCTCCCAGATCGCTGGAAACCTTTTTTATTTTAAAATTACTAGCGATATAAAACAAATACCAAAAAATATGCTCAAGGGGGGCGGTCTCCCCTTCCCCCCCTCCCTCCCCCTGGTTGTGCTTACCAACGGCAGAAGATGAATAATAGCGTCGCCTACGAGTACCGCTACGGCTAGCGAGATGAGAGAGTTTATGAATTTCTCATAAAACTTTGACGGAAGACACGGAAACAGAAGACCGCCTAAAATAGAGGCAATGCTGATGATGAATACCGACAAGGAACTGTATATCCATACTGAAAGAAAACAAAATACATTTCACTCATGCAACCCTCTATCTGTCGTTTCAATGATGAAGATTATTACAAGTGAGTTAGCGCATTGAAAGTGAAGAGAAATGTTGATGAGTAGATATTACATTTATGCTGATAAAGAATTTTTGAGAGATCGGTTATATAGACGTAAACTGTAAGCAACAGATTACCAAACACAATGCGTGTTACGATAGCATCAAAATGTAGCTAAAACAAAGCGTTGTGGTCAAGAATATGTTGACTTTCAAATTATGACTATTTAATAAAACTATTTTTAAAAAAAAGGTATACAAAGTTACTTTCACAGCGCTGTATATGTTCTCAACATGTGCGCTCGATCTATAGCAGTCAATGATATAATAGAATAAAAAAAAACTTGAACGAGGAAAAAACAGAAAGAAATGAAACCTTTGCAGTATTTGTCTGTATCCAATAGTAAAGTTAACCTCTCTGTGTGCTGCATTGTACATACATGATCATTACCTTTGGCAGATAGATCCTGGCTGTTAGTTGTAGCTTCTGTGTTACATGATTGACGTAATAACTGCTGAATTAAGGATGGACACAGGTCTTGGAATTCGTTTTCATTCATTCCAATTTCATGTTCGATGCCGTAAATATCCCAAAGCTCCTCACCATTGAAACACTGGAAAATAAAGAAATTTTCTTAAAATACTAAATTAAGTATTAAAGTAAATGTTAATCATCACTATTAATGGAACGAAACCTTACTATTCAAAGAATTATTTTGTTTTGACGTGTTTTTATATAAACCGAGCATTTTTTTATGAAACATGTTAATTGTCCAAAGACACTATCGAAAAGTTCTACCTATTAAACATGTTCATAGACGAACAAACTTTCAGCTAAGCTTGACATCAAACTCTGTGTAGTAATAGTAAGAAGTGGTAAATGACGTCACAATAACAAGAACTAATTAGATGACAACCAACCGTTACTGTCACATTCTCAATTTCTGATATGTTTGGATGATGATGGTCTGCCGCCCTCACAAATCGCCCTGTTTTACCTTCGTGCTGAGCACTGCGCTTGGTATGAGCATGTATGTGTTGTTGAGGTGAGCCACCGACACCCAGTGCTGTCAGCATTTCTCCAAAGCCTATTTGAAAATACATCATTTCTCAAGTTAATTGAGTAGCCTGTGTGGCATATCTTTTAATATCACCCGCACACATATCTCACCAATATTATGTCCTTTTATTCCTGGTTGAAACTCGAATCCAGTTATTACGCGTTGATTGCCTCTTCTGCGTTATAGCACTATTTTTATCTCTACCTGCGAGTGAATTTAGCAGCTCGATATTGATGACGTCATAGTAGATAGTTGTTTCTACTGACAGATATGTTCAAAATACTAAAGTGGTTGTCTAATCACGTCATACTACCAAGAAAGAATTCTTCAATGTGCTCTAATGCGGGATTTTTCAACCCGCGCCCTCTAATACCACTGCCATAACAGTGTACCTGCCTCGGGCATTTTAATGGGCTCTCGCTGTAGATTGCGGGGAAAATTTGAGCTGTGCATGGAGCTATAAACATGGAGCTATCTGTTTATAGCTCCATGAGCTGTGCAAGTAACATTTCCACGCTGGTTTCCTTTGATATAGGCTTGAAGAATTGATTACGTAACACACAGCTTATAATGTTCCAGAATAATAACCTTGAAAGGGGAAGAAGTGGTCAGTTGCGAAAAATGAACGGCAATCTTACTAAAGGGCGGATTTGCTGACGTTTTTTCATTCTCATTTGTACATTTACACATACCTTCTTCAATAATAATCCCTTGGGATCCATACTGTCTTCCACAACCAACCGATTCAGTTTATGTTCATTATATTCATTTATATTCATTTATGTTTATCATTTTCATTACTACATTGAACCATACCGTCTTCACTGACGATCCCTTGGGATCCATACTATCTTCCACAATCAACCGATTCAGTTTATGTATTTATATTCATTATACTCATTTATGTTCATCATTTTCATTACTACATTGAACCATACCGTCTTCA
The DNA here is from genome assembly GCA_000934455.1 of Apostichopus parvimensis. Lineage (NCBI taxonomy): Eukaryota > Metazoa > Echinodermata > Holothuroidea > Aspidochirotida > Stichopodidae > Apostichopus > Apostichopus parvimensis. Next base: position 68,705 of record KN883560.1, on the reverse strand, counting down.
CTGACGATCCCGTGGGATCCATACTGTCTTCCACAATCAACCGATTCAGTTTATGTATTTATATTCATTATACTCAGTTATGTTCATCATTTTCATTACTACATTGAACCATACCGTCTTCACTGACGATCCCGTGGGATCCATACTGTCTTCCACAATCAACCGATTCAGTTTATGTATTTATGTTCATTATATTCATTATATTCATTTATGTTCATCATATTTATTAGTACATTAAACCATACCGTCTTCACTGACGATCCCTTGGGATCCATACTGGTCAAAGACGTCTTCCACAAACGCATAGGGATCTACTATTGTCGGTGATCCTATACAGAATCCTTGGACCAGATATGATATGGAGAAGGATGATAATTTATTCATCTCATCCCTGGTTGCTCCTGCTTCATGGTCATCTACAGTGAGGCTAAATAATGATTCGACATCGAAACACTGAAATGAGAATGATTAAAAGAATGTAACATTTTACGGCACGTGCCCTTAACATTGCAGATATTAGATGTACGTACGTTACATGCAGTGAATCGACCACGTGCTTGAAGCAGGCATGCAGCTAGAGCTCAATGTTTTAAGATTAAATTGTAAAAATGTCTCCCATTTTGTATTATTTTCATTATTAATTTGACATGCTTATTTCAAACTTTACGAACATTTCTATAAATCAATAAAAGCCAGTTCTTACAACAACAAAAATTAACGACTCTCAAAATAGAACATTTTATCACGGGTGCCTTCGACTGAATGGAATAGACAGGCACGTCCGTAGACAGGAGAACACTTTACTTTAATACCTGGACATATCAAACAATGGAATAAATACACAAGCCATTAACAAAGTATAGTCGGCAGATATATAAATAATGAACATGATTCCGGAATAATATATCTATACAGCAGCTAATCTTGATATTAGTCTCTTGCAATAGTGTTTTGTTCTTACCTTTGCTAATGTTTCGGGGGAGTAGTTCTGATTCATCTGCTCTAAGATAATATCCAGTTCTTCTTCTGTCAAGACATTTTCCGTCCCGTTCGTATTAAGTAAAGCGTTTTGGTAGTTCTCCAAAGAGGTAAACCATAGACTCATATTGCACGTTGATTGGATGTTATTCAAGGAAAACAGGTAAACCAAAGTCATGCTAGCATCTTCAAATTCCGATTCTGTGATGAGAACATCGTCATGGCTAACCAGCGCAAACACGTGATCAGTGATGTTCATGGCACACTGCCAAATAGATAGATAGACCAGTAAAGAAAACATTACAAATGTGTTTAACGAGACAGATGGCAAATCACAGATTTATTTTTCGTCAATGATTATTTTTCATAATATCGTTTATCTTGAATAGCCTATTTTTCTTTGAGTATGTTTTACATTATCTTGTTTTAAATAAAGGAAGAGTTATTCTTGCAGTTTCATGAAATGAATTACTTACTCACAATAAAGTTTCTCATACTTCGTCGAATACGGTACCGATAGCAAACAGAGAAACAGAGACATTTTATTTCAAGAACATTGTTAGAATGATATACATTTCAATAACATACCTGGTTGCATAATTCACTCATATTTTCACCAATTCCATCCGAGCAGCCGAACTGATTGAGAAGAATTTTGACTGTAAGTTCCACATCATTGTACGTCATATCTGTCACGTAGCCGCCATTTTGCCACGCCTCCTGTTCTGCACTGAGAATGCAGATGTTAACATCTACAAACGGATTTTCATGTTCAAAACTGTTTTGAAATTCCCGTAAATCTCTGTCATTGTTGATATTTTGTAAAGTAAACCCTTTTAGCGATAATTCCAGTAAGACAAGAACAATCGTCACGAAGCTGCACACGGCCCTCATTTTGTAGTACTTTACTGCAGAAACACACTGTAGTGCTGTGTGCAATATCTCCTAGCGCCGACGAGTGACTCAGATAACTCTGTCCTGTCACGAACAATGGGAGTAGCTTTCGGTCAAAGTCCACCACCACCAGTCGGCCACCAGATAAGTAAAATCAACATACAATACACCGTAAATTTATAACCACGGAAAATACCATACCTACAGTACTGAGCTAAGTGAACCTATTATATGTAAATACAGTGATAATTTTAAGATATCACGCTCTTAAGTCATGATCAGTTAGTGCATCGAGACAATGCCATTAAACACCTTACGACAAGCCATACGGACAAGGGGTCTTACCTAGGAGGGGGTGACCACTGTCCTTATGGATATTTTGATAAATGGAGGGTGCTTAGATGCAATATGGTAATAGATTTTACCGTTTCTGTTGTTCAAACTAAGTTTGGTTAGTGTAGAGATACGGCATACACTTAGACTTACATGTAAGCATGGAGGTAAAACAGAAAATGATGTAAGTTACTTATGTAAGCTAAATTAACAATATTTGTAATATACTATCTGAGACCTCCATTGACTTTATTCTGGGGGCCAAAACCAAATAAGTAAGCGTTGTTGCATTCCGGCATACAGGTTTGAAGAGAGGTGTGGGGAAACTTCCACATCTGTGATAATGGACCTATACCCTATTGCGATTTGCCTAATTTACGTATACTGTCATTGTATAAGCACTGTATCAGCTGGTTGTGTTCACATTGTATAGAGTTTGTCGTTACACAAATAAACTAGATTATTAAAATATATAATTGTGTAAATTTGTCACGTGCTTACATTATTAAATATCGTAACTTAAGGCCTTTTATACTGTCATGGTATATTCACTAACAAGTAGAAGGCCGTTACCGCCATGACCTGGTAGCTTTTTCATTTTTTGGCGAGAATGAAATACGTGAAGCATAAAATTTTGCTCGAACCAATCCTAGGCTTACATCAAGTAACTCATCCTTCCATACCAACTCTCTAACTCTTGTTTCCTCATTTTCTTCGGTCAACAGCCATACTTATGTTTCATGTTAAATTTCAATCCCTGCAGGATTTCCTATATATTTCATATCTACTTCTTAGTGAATTGTCACTCTACGACAAAGTGAATTATTCCTTTCAGATCGAGAACTGAGGCCAGTGTAATGTGGCGTCCATATCTCACTGGGGAAACTGAATTAGTTAAGATATAGCATGATATCGCTGTATAAACTAACTGACATAGTCATATGGATTGCATAAATGTATTACAATATGATTCTCCGAAAGTAAACTGCAGGCATAATCACACATCATCATACATGGACTTTAAATCAAGAAAGGGGACACGTGAATCTCCGCCTTTTCATATATGTGACAGTAAAGCATGTCCACCTCCCCCCTCCCCCCCCCCCCCCCCCTGCTGAGACGACGTACCTTTTGCAATCCGGAGCTCTTTAATGGCGGATCACTAAGAAACCGTCCCCTCTCTTGTAAGCGATTTCATCTTTGTATCCCAACAGACAGTTAAAATTGTTTACCCCGGTCTGAGAATTTTTTTGCCATGATAATTTACCTACCATGGTTTTCTGGTAAGGAGGAGAAACCCGCCCACCGGCCGCATTTTGCCCATCTGAAGTAAGACCAAACTGTTGGGATCTATTTAAATCCCTTTCATGTACATTGAACTCCCCAACACCCTCATCCACCCCTACCATCCCCAGACCGCTTCGAGAAATAATTGTAGTCGCATGGGATCATAATATATATTACATAATGACAGTGGCGAAAGTAAACTCATAATCCCACTGCTCACAATAAGCTCACATGGCTCATAGTAACACAATACTTGACGTCACTGCTGAAAGTAAACTGATAATCCCACTGCTCATGATAAGTTCACATGGCTCATGATAAGACTATACGTGACGTCACTGGTACAAGGAAATTGAAAATAAACTGATTAATTCATGGAATCGTATATACTTTGGTTGTGGACACGACACGTTTGGACGATCAACTAATTTGGTGCCAGTAGACCGATAACAGGAAGTGGAAATGAATTTGGTTAGAGACAACGAGACAACGTAGCAAGAGAATTGAAATGTCTCCCTCTATTTTTCAGAAGAACACATTGCCACACCCGATTTCAAGACTCATCATATTAATGTTATTGCATCTTAATAAGTAAGAAATCAACAATAAGATAACATTAATATCATCAATATTATGTATATTATATACCTATTGCGCGTGTAACAATGATGTCATTAATCTATTTATACCATCAGCCGTTGAATGAACTAGTGTTATTGTAATATCATATTGATTTGTATCATATGCTAATATCATTGATTCCTCATTCATATAATAATTACAATGTATACTAACAATTATGTTTTCGTGGGTGCAAACATGGCAATAACATTGACTCTTTTTTATAATACTTGACCTACTGATAAACTATTTGTGTTGTTTCTCACAATGACATGTTTGTCTATACATAGAGTTATCCCATAATAGCTTCTTATGGTCAATAGCATAATAATATTTATACAATAACTAAACGAGTCACACCCTCTGTGTGTAGGTAAATGCTCAAGACAGATGCACTTGTCACACTTTAATATTGACAAAATTATATGAGGTTAGAAATAATTTCTAGTATCCGTTAAATCACTAATAAGGATAACTTAGCATATATCATATTATATGTTTTCAATTCTTCTACAACAATTGTCGAGCGTGGTTTCTTTAAAGATTCTCATGCTTTCGAGATGTGTGTATCGTCACAAGGAAGTATCACATCATACTTTCGTATGATTCAAACTTTTCCATTATTCCAACTTTTCATCGTCATTGGCAATATTTGTGGATGATTTATTTAGACACAGTTACCACTATTGGGAAAGTTATGGTATATAGGCCTGCACACTTTGTTACATTGAAGATATGCAGGTAGGCCCGCACACCTTGTCATATAGAAGATATGCAGGTAAGCCTGCACACCTTGTTACATTGAAGATATGCAGGTAGGCCTGCACACCTTGTCATATAGAAGATATGCAGGTAAGCCTGCACACCTTGTCATATAGAAGATATGAGGGAGGCCTGCCCACCTTGTTACATAGAAGATATGCAGGTAAGCCTGCACACCTTCTCACGTCCGTCCACGCTGACCACACACCCCACTCACCCCATCCCCGCCCGTCCACTCTGCATTCTCACCCTTAATAAACTCCGAGACTCTTTTAACCCCATTTGTTAGACACCTTTGACCTCCTTTGGATGATCCCAAAGATCATATTCATTAATGATTAGTTCCTGTTTATCCAAGGGTCAAACAGTTTGAAATTAATTTCTCCTAAACTGTGAAGTACAACACGCCGCGAACGTTACAAGCAGCATAAACAATCCCATATTTAATTTCGCTGTTTCATTCTATACCATTCATAATTACTACAGTACTTCTCTTTCTCCCTCTCCGTCTCTCTCCCTCCCTCTCTCTGTATGTTTTTTCTATCTTTTTAATCTTATCTTTTCCTCGCCTTCTATTTCACCTAAACTCTTAATGGGAATGACTGGAATTTTCTTTAGTATTTTGATTAACGCAATTTAAAACCTTTTCATTTTAACAGTCATATTTGGTCAAGTATTAATAATAAGAAAAGCAAACCTGAAGTACTTAACAGCTAAGCTTTACTAATAACTACAGCGTGAAGGTCACTCCTGCGTTGATAGTGTCAAATTTTGTATCCTCGTCTACCTTTGCTTATTACAATTAGTGCTAAAACAAACCACACAACTTAACATAATGAAGACAGTTAGTCTTGCTACTGATATATCTTTGAGATTATTCCCTCTGGAGTTTTACCATTGATTCCACAGGTCACTCGTATCTAACTGAATCGTGAAAGCTTCCGTCTCTAAAATTGACTTTTTCACCCTTTCTCTATATACGTTGTTGCGCTGAATGTTAATGCTATTTTGAATATCCTGTTGGTGGTTTGTTCTTAGCTCGGTAGCGAAATCATCTACCTTATAGTGTAAGAATTTTACATGCGAGATTAGCTGGTTCTCCCTCAACGACATACACACACACATAACATCTTTATCGTTGTTTCTTTATACACATGTTTATTCGTAAAGGAAGTTTCAGTTGGAAATGGGAATAGTTTTATGTCCGATTAAAAGTATGCTCTAATGGGATTTGACTTGCTATAATCGAGGGAGATGTCTAATCGGCCATACAGCAGAACGTGCGGCACACAGGAGGAAGTTAGAAAACAAACCGACTCTGTCTCGTTTAATGAGGTTGGTAATGATGACGACTTCGACGACGACGACGACAGGCTCGGTTACGGCGTCGGCGGTAGTAGCAGCGGCGTTGACGGAAGATCAAGGGGAGGAATTAGGGAAAGAAGCTCCTCTGATATGACTAGAGTCTTGAAAGTACCGCTCATAAACGAGTCGGTGAAATTTCCCAGTGCTCCGTTAGTAGCCTCTGAGATTATGGGCGAGGAAGGTAGTAGTAGTAGTACAAACAGAATGGAAACGTCGACGGACGCAATCTTAGACTACCGTTTGAGGGAGAAACAAATCAGAGAAAACGACGCGAGGTTAGGTGTCTACTGCTCGCCGAGATTTTATCGTAAGAAGAACTTTGCTTTATCTGCAGGAGGGAATGATTCATACGAGGAAGCTGTCCAGAAATTTGACAACGCCATGGACGACTCTCCGACCGATAGTAACGGGTCGTCGGCGAGAAGTGAACTATCTAAAAGATCCTACCAAGAAAATATACGCAAGAAACGGCCGCTCTCTCTAGTTGGAATAGACAGCCGTAGGAGGTACAGAGAGGGCGGTAAACCACAGCCGGCTGATGGAATATCTAATCTAGGTAGTTCTTGTTGTAACCTTAGAACATCATTAAACGATAGGGACCATCGGCAACGTAGTCCAACATCGAAAGGTGCCCGCGGACAAAGTAACCTCTCTCCGTTCGCGGAGAAGACACCTGCTTTCCAGCTTAGCCGAAGCTGTAGTGACCTAAGAGACGGTGGCTCCCCTCTGCATCCTACCATTCAAGAGCTCCGCTGCCCTAGTCACGTATCCTTACAGTCTATACGTGTCTCCAGCCCATCTGAGTCTAGAATAAGTTTACTATCTGATTTAGAGATTTACGAGAGGGCCCATCACTACCCACGACACGCGGACTCTCCTCCGCTATATCCCGAGGTCGGATGTCCTCAGTTGTCCTCCACCGCACTTGTCCAACAATGGCTCGCGAGACAAGAGATGTTTGGCTATCATAGACAAAATTCTGGGTCGTTGAAGCAAAGGACAAAACCGCAACCAAGATAGTAGGATTATTGGTAATCTACTTAGGAAATGTCTTTGAGGATTCGACTTTTGGACAGTTAGAGAATTTCATCTTGATATTCGTTTATTTGACGTGTTGGACACTTACCTTAATTAACATTTTAAATTATTTTAAATATCATAACCAGCTCTCTTCTATATAGAATGTTCGTTCTGAAAGCATCCATAGAAGACCACTGCTCCTTGTTATTTTTACTCGGTACCTACTAATGTTGACCTCTCTCTTGATATCTTCCAACACAATGTTCTCATCATTCGAGGTCTTGTGATTATTTGAGAGAATTCAATTCTCGGGATTAATATTACTTGGAATTTATTGGAAATGTGTAATACCGGACAAACTTTCACACTAAACTAAATTAACTCTAACATTTGAAAGATCGGGCTTTCGTGATCTAACTCGGTGAATACAACCTGTATCTACTGTTTCTACTGGATAACACTTGAGGTACGTCTGTTTATCAAGTGAATATTATCTTTCATCAATATAGAAAACTTAGTATGCGCAGATTTGATTTATGGTCGATCTCAGAAGTATCGTGGTGACGTATGATTCATAAACTCGGAAACAAAAGAACTGCTTCACCGAAGAAATTGTATTAGTAGCCTATACACTTGAGACATTGATCCTACCGGGGCGACACGGATAATCGGAGAGGAAGCAAGCATAACGTAGACCCTGGAATTGACCATAAATCAATCCTTTAATTCCTTTAATAGTTAAGGTTTGGTTTACATGTCTAGTAATACATTGAAACCAGATATTATATACAGCTACATTAATGTTACTCTTATTGTTGTTGTCGTATTCATTGTATTCCCTACGCTTGTTGTTCTGATACAAAGTGTTCACTATTAGGATGTTCTGTTTATCATTTTAAATTATGCATTTTCAATGTTACCACAATGACGAAGACCCTTATATGCACAATGATTAAAAGTTTCAAGAAATATTGATTTAAACGGTTGTCTATTGATAGTCGAGGATATTGCAGTGATGATACAATATTGTTGTGAATTTGGACGGTATAGCTACCGTCAATGTTCAAATTAACTTTACATGCAATTTTAACCTTTAACCTTACTCACGCCTCTTTGAGTTTCACTAATTAAATTACGTAACCATATTCGTTCCATCAGGTTCACCCATTATGTACCTAGTTTCCGAAGAGAACGTTAAGACATTCTGCCTATATAGCTTCGTAAAATCTTTCAATTGTAAGTCACCTATTATAGCTTGTAATATGCCTGACGCTGTCATGAAAAAAACCAGCCAGCCAATGCATATTTTATAACACCAGGGAGTCTCCATAACAACTCCCTGATAACACAGTGCTATTGTGCCATAGTACATGCATACATCAACAATAGCATAACATTATCGTTATTACCTTAACGTGTATTGTGCTATGTATAACACGACCTGTGAAACAAATATAATTGTTTATTATGTATATCACAGAGTCTGTAAAACAGATGATTTACAATATTATATTTTATTTATAAAGTGTATTCCATTGAAAAGATATAAGTCATAGCATATAATTGTTGAACTTTTTTCCTATAATGATTCTGTCGTATAGTGTTACTTCAACCAGGTGCAATAACGACTCCACGCTGATACTTGTATACAAAGAACTTTATAACCAGATGTGTATTAGGGAGGAGTTGAGGCCTGAATCTGATGTTGGACTTTAGTAAGATTTCTCAAGCCGGTTAAAAACCTAATTACGAAATAAAATTGCAGCAAAAAGTTATATAGTTATATTGCTGCTCTGATTGGATCGCGTAGCTGGGAGATATTACCTAGGAAACACAATTAGCTGTTTGAAAATATCTTTATATATTTGAAGTATGATTTATCAGAGACATCAGCTTTTATTTTTCAAACCTTATTTGTTTTTTTCCAAAATAATTACAATGTAGTTTTATCTTATTTGGTTATGGAGGAAGTGAAGTTATAGCCATGTTATAGAATGACATTTGTGTTGTAGTATATATTGTATTATGAGATATTGTAATATGTTTAGAATATTTGGTGATATTTTGAAGAATGGATTTTCTTATATCTCACTCCTTTGAACGATGCTGGTTCCTCTTTGACGTACGTCACCATATATTACTGACCAAGCTTAATCATTTCCGTTGGAAACACTGTATAAATTACCGTATTTGTTAATCCAACTTGTGACCACGATGGCAATTACATTGCAAATTCTCTGATGCTAGCGAGCGAGGGTAATGAGTCTGTTAATGGAAATCTCGCAGCTGAATTAATGTTGGAATTTATCAAGTGTAAAGGAGATGTGATTGAAAAACAGCGGTTTAATCGACGCGTTAAATTACAAGTAATGAGAATCACTTAGTGTGTAATTATTTAAATCTGTAGGGATTAGGAATGCAGTTATACTTAAAGGGGTTGTTTGTCTAAACGTTTGGACATACATGTCCTGCATTCATTTCCGTGTGTTTATAAGATTCCGTAAGAAGTAAATGCATCGAACGTTTTAAATTCATTATAGTTAATCTTTTCTGAATAGCTTGAATTTGACTGATCGTTTTCACCGTTCTTCCGACGTATGTAAATTATAATCTGATTCGAGGCCGGGAGATTTGTCGTGAGTGCTTAATAAACGTTTTGTATTGCCATCTACGCATGCGTCAAGTTAAGCCGTAGTTGAGAATATAGGAGATTAAACCAGTCTTATATCTTCAAACTTATGATGCTTATAAAATCCCTTCATATTTCTTTTAAATATAAGTAGCCTACAGTAGAAAGTCACTTACAAAGGTAAAAATATTGATACATCAACTCGAATATGACGAGACATGAAAAATGATAAATACAATAATTTTTGGGGAAAACAAGAGTCGTAAAGTGGTTCTAGTTATTAGTTGTCTTGGGATGCGACACGTTGAATTCATATGTACATGTGACACTCTCATTAAATACATACAAAGTCATACAACAGTACATAATGGGAGACAGATGGTGCGTGGTAATATGACCACAGCTTCTCGAATAAGTATATAACTCTGGAGATTAACCCAGTAAAGTATTCCTTACAACCAGTTGTCAGTTGTTTAGACTCCTAACCAGTCATTTGCTGAAAACAGCCTTTGGGTAATGAATTCGTCAGTTAGTAATTTTTGCACAGTAACATCTGCTGGTCTATAACATATGTTACGGTTTTATAACACACTTCCGTTTATACTGATTAACGGTTGTCTCTTACAGTACAAACTGATCAAGCCATGTACATCGGGTGTTAGATTTCAAGATTGATAGAGGTACTGTACCATCCATGTCAAACTCCATGTGAATTGTTTATAATGTTCATATTCTCATCATGTTGTAATACATTAGTCGTGAAAGACTAATGACAGCCCAAGGTCGCTTAAGTATAATGTGTACGTAAATTTCTAAAATATTTCGACATTGCTTTACGTTACATTCAAGCAAGGTTTATTTCCCTTGATGTATCTCTTTACTCAATCTATCAATTAATTAATCGCCGTTATAACGTCAGGTGATCTCTGAAAATCAAAAGATGGTTGATCGATTTTGTTTTGTATTCACACTGACAAATGTTTTTCCATGATATGCCTAGCGAGTAGTAAATAAAGTATAGATATTTAAACACTGACTTTATCTAACCTTTAAATATAGTTAGAAATCGTTGTAATCTGTTTCAATAAGTCTTGTAGTCACGTTTCTCATTCAATATGGAAACAGTTCCGAAAAAAAAACCGAAAAGATTTAACTTGATATGTTCGGCAATCTTGACTTTACATCCCGGATCAAAGTACTTCTCAAGTGATGTATGCCCCAAAGGTATCCTTCCAAAGTATTAATTTATTTATTCCTTCCAAAGTTGTTATTCATTTATTTACTTAAATATCATCCAGAAACAAACAACGTTTTGTTTAAACGCTCAATCTCTAACAAAAAAGGTTTCTTACCGATTTAATATGAACGAAAGGATAAACAAATCAAGTTAATTTCAAACTATAGCTACAAAATCGGAGTGTTATGGAAATATGTTAATCTTTTGCGTTTATTATAGTTCTTATATATTTTTTTCTTGCTTGCTAAAGGGATTCTACATTTATTCACAAGACAGAAATTTATTTCGATGTTGTTCTAGACATGTCAACCCATTTAATCCCGTCTGCAGGGTAACTGGAGTAATATAAGATAAGCAAACATGTTAAAGATTTGTGCGTTACTGGTTAGATGAAAGAAACATTCACTGACAATCACAAATATAAGCAACGTCAAGAAGCAACCATTATAAATACCGAATTTGTAACTATCGTTCAGTTTGAAACTTGTTCCCGAAACAATTTCGCTGGGAGAATAATCAAAATGTTGTATCAAATATTTCTGTCTAAAGTGTTGTTTGATAACGTTTGTATACTTTTCATATGCTACCATAGTTTACCGGAAAAAGATGACTGTTTTTTTCAAGTGTTTTACTTTTACGACACCACCTTGAAATGTTTCATACACGCAATGCGAATAGATCATTACCCACAAGCATAATTTAAACTCGTAAATAATTACTGCACAAGACATTTAGCACTAGCTCTTAATGTGACTTTTGCCTGTTTTGTCAATGTTGATTAATGTTCTTACCCACAGACAACATATTACATTGAATTGTCTGGAATTACTTTGAGCGTAAACATTTTCGTAATGGTTTAATTCCACAGGGAAGAGTCGTTTTTCACGAAAAAGTAAAAGTATAGAAAAAATTATAGGTTTTACAATTTACATTACGATTCATTATGATAATTTAAATACCACTTGCCGGTTGACTTCTGTTATGAACTCGCTTGATTAACCACAACGAGGTATGGAATCTTATATGTATAGTGTATATATCACATAGAAAATACGTACCCTGAACAGGTATGCGTGCAGTTGTGCACTGAGACCGTGACATATATTAGGTTTAGTTAGCGTTATAACGTAACAGTATTGTTAAATGTCAAACGTCATGACACTGTATGGTGTATAACATCAGGCTTTTGATGATGATTGTCATCATTTATAAATTAACATAACTCGATGCAAACTTAATGACTCGCATTATTTAAATACAATTGATAATATAATGATACTATTTTGTATGTATTAAATGACAAATTTTAATGAAAAATATTTTCATTGAAATAATTTAACGATCAAGTTAGAATACTTATGATATATGTCAAGTGCGTCGCAACCTCACACGTGCGACAATTTTAGTGTCAAAAAAAACCCGACAACAACAAGTAATTGTTTTTAATAATAATTTACATCCGTTCGTATCAAATTATCTGGATAAAAATAAACTTTATTTTATAATTGGTTTCCGATGATTTAGACAACTATACTTTGAAATTACGATCTGAATATCTGTTGGTAAAATGTGGTGTATTTCTTTTAACAAATGAAAAAAAGGAATGTATGTCTTGATTTCCAATTTGAAGGGTTTCTCTTTACAGATGTAAAGTAAAAAAAGGAGATTTAGTGATGTGAATTTCAATATCTGTATTTGTAGTTGTGTTTTTTTATCTATTTCAATGATCCCACGATAAATGATTTACCGTTTTTGTGTTCACCCTATGACTATCCGAGGGTATGGTATAGGACTTGTTACAATTTTAACCGTTAGCACAAATACCATAGTAAACTAATATTATATATTAATAAAAGTACACTAACGTTATATCAGTATCATCAGCGTATAAATGCGTGCCATGACGAAACAGGATTCTGAACCGTCCACAATGTTATTCGTATGAAAACGTTTAGCGTAGCATATTAAGGATTGTGATACCGTTAAAAAACAACTTGAGAAGACGCATCCTTCAAAAGACGTTGTTAACAACTTACAACGTTAAAAGGTAAACGACTTGACAAGCGTTTAAAGTCAACGTATCAAATGTAGTTCATGTTTTGAGGAAGTCACTTTATTGTCCACACTTACTACGTTAAAGGTAAACGACTTGACAAGCGTTTTAAGTCAACGTACCAAATATAGTTCATGTTTTTAAGGAAGTCACCTTATTGTCCAAACTTACTACGTTAAAGGTAAACGACTTGACAAGCGTTTTAAGTCAACGTATAAAATATAGTTCATGTTTTAAGAAAGTCACGTTTTAAGTCAACGTACCAAATATAGTTCATGTTTTAAGAAAGTCAATTAATTGTCCACACTTACTACGTTCAAGGTAAACGACTTGACAAGCGTTTTAAGTCAACGTATAAAATATAGTTCATGTTTAATGACGTCACTTTATTGGCCATACTTACGTTTTATATATATATACCACCTGGGATAGATAAATTTTGACTATGACTATTTGAAACTATTTTTTTTTTGTGTGTGTTGCATGTAATGTCATGCATAAGAGTATATAACAAATTATTAAAGAGAAAGAGAGCAACAATAAATCGTTGAAATATTAAACTTGATATTTTTTGTTTGATTCATCATTGGATGTATACATCGGTCGAAATATGACAATCAAATTTATTCAAGATAATCTATTTATGAAATAGCAAGTGAAAGTTTTGTTGGCAGGAATGAAATATGAGGAAACTTTGTATTTGGTAAAAATTGTTACAGAGACAACTGATATAATCAGTTATGGTATGACGACTATATCGCGTAACTAGTACGTTGTCAGATTTACTCTGCATATATATATATATATGCAACTGATATAATTCATGCGTACGCAAGAACAACGAGTACATGTGCTTATTAGGATAGTAGTTCATATACTGTACACAGTGTATGTAGTCCTAAGGGCCTAGCTTTTAGGTTCTTGATGGCCTATATAAAATGAGTTTCGTTCCATTTCAGTGGATGAGCCCCAAGCCAGGCCTTTATCTGACTTTTAATTACATACGTTCAAATCTTCAATTTGTGTAAGAGTTGATATTTGTCATGGAGAATAATTTTCGTACGTCCGAGCGCGTTTTAGTCTCCTTTGTGATGCATGGGGAGAGGTTATCCAGAATATCTTCCCCAGAGGATTATTTTTAAGCTACGTGAACTTTGAAAACCTGTGTGGATTCGCATTCTGATTCATAAATTAAAGAACATACCCCACTTTTATTAGCTGAACTACTCTATTATTGTTCCCTAAAACAATAAGGTTTTCTTGTAATCTTTTAAGTGTCATATTCTTGTATCATGGCCTGTAATTCAAAATCACTCTATACTCTGTTCACGGTATCCACCATGCTACGTTTGTACCTCATTCTATATGTCAATCCAAGAACTTGATTTTAACTGTATTGATGTATGGTTACATTTCCTAGTGTCCATTGCAAACTACAGTTACTAATATTTCAAATTTCAAATGATCTAAAACAATTCTGTCTGTGTGTTGCGGAGACGTTGTTTATACCATACATGATGAATTCATATATAGGTTCAGCATATTATTTACTTCGGCATGGTTTTACACAGCATTTATAACGTGAACTGCTACCAACTCGACACTAAGTAGCAACATGTAACATACCATGGTATGTTACTAATAAGCACATTTGCAATGAATGCCAGTAAAAATCCGCGATTCTAATAAAACAAATTCTGGCAGTACCGAATGCAATGTCTGGTCACTGTAAAGTTACTGAACAACGTAGGACCATGAAATGGTTACCACTCGCCTCCCCCACCCCCTTCACCGCCCGCTCGTTAATTTGATGGCTCCTTTGAAATATATGTTAGTGTGCAGGTTGTTGGTATTTACTAATATTATCTCTATGATCATTTTAGTATAAAAGGCGTAATGTTATGTGTTTTGAGTACAGTTCAAAACTGGTTATCATACCAATAACCATGGTTACGTATTGCTGACCATATCTCTCGCAGTTATACGCAAAGACATGTACAACCATACGTGTAAAATACCAAGCACCATTCCTATACAACAACCGCAAAGCCAATGTATAAAGCGAGCTCGTCTAATCTAGATGAACAGGAAGTTATAAAGGGACAATCGATAGATAAAACCTTCTCCTTCAGAAATATTTTATTATATTTTATTCAGCAGTTTAACGATTTGACTTCCAACTAGGGAATACCTCGCTATCGAATTTCACTGGTGCTTATTGACGCAAGCAATCTCATTTCGGTATAAACTTTGACTTATGCTGAGACGGGAAAACATGTCAATTTTGCATAATTCTAGCTGGAGATGGATAAATTCGAAGTCACCAGCTATAAACCCAGAATAGAATATCATTTCTTTTTGTCAAGAAATATATTTTTGTGCAAATGAAGTATGAAATTGTTTAGATGTCTATGTCATAACAACGGAATCCTGATACAAACCTTATGACGTCGTTGACTTTATTGCTTTTTTTCCCAAAAGATTATAAAGAACTATTTCCTGAAAAAAACATCGTGCCTGCAAATTATGTCAGGATTTCAGCAGACTGCTCTAAATTGCAGTAAGGCTAATAGAAGATAACGAGATAACAAACAAAAAATAACTAATAGTTACTATCGTTCAAATTTGTCACTATTCTTAATTAGATCTACAAACATCCAATATACCAAACATCGTTTTTTCTAATAGTTTGTTTAGATTAGACTCTTTATAAATTTATTATGTATATCTTAACACGGCTCTCTAGTCCGCACGTCCGCGAATTCTGTATTGCAATAAAAATAAATAATTATTGATAAAAGGATAAAATGCCACATAGAGTTCCAAGTTTACTGAATACGATCGTGTTATAAGCGCGCACATTGGCAATCGAATGTGTGGTGTCATTCTCTAAGCTATCTAAGTATAAACAAAAAAGATACCATGATGTTTCAGTTTAATAATTAATTTAAAATAACAAATGCAGCCTCCCCCCCCCCGTCACCTCCCCTCCCTTTAAAACAATATTATCAAGCAAGAGATAACCTCTATATTTCCGGCTCTCATGTGAGGTTTGATAGTTGCAAATTAAGCCTTACGTAGGCTTGGAAAACGTTTCAATCTTCGACATATAAACTCGTTGTTGAGTGGAAAAGAGGAATCTATTGTTGGAGTGCCTGAGTCACAGAAACCAAGAACCTACTTGGCCTCACTTAATTACCTGACATGATTCCGATAGGTCAACGACCAGGGAAGAGCATCAAAACAGATTTCCAAGTCTCTGTAAATCTCTCATGCGCACCTATTTCTCTTTTTATTCTTCTTCTTCTTTCTAGCTCGGAGTGTAAAATTGATTAAATTTTCATACACATTTTCTTTCTCACTTTTACGTGTTAGAGGGCAAGTATTTTATGAATGCGGTCTGTACACGTATTAATATCACTTCACGAAGATGGCATTGCCACAGGTGAAATGATATACCCAATTAGTGACATGTGTTAACATGCAAAGGGCTTGATATGTTCTCCTGTATTTTACCTCGATAAATTAAATTAATTTATCAGAGCGAGCATTAACATATGAGAAATTGTAAATCGGCAACAATTTTAAACCAAATTGACTTGGATTATAAATTAAAGACCAAACCTGACCCCTGGTTACACAATATCTGAAAAGACTTTCTTTTCTTTTCTTTTCTTTTTCCTTTTCTCTCTCATTCTCTCTCATTCTCTCCACCTCTTAAGATCAATGGTCAGGCTGGATAACGAGAACACTCCTCTCGTAATTCCTATTATTGGACAACAATTCCAATTACAAAATTAAGGACATCCTCAGGATTTTAAAACACCTCTTGTGACATGCATGAACAATATAACTACACTACACTTTTGTGTTCGATAATGATTCGTATGTAAACATTCGATTTAACATCCCGAGAGCCCTTCCTCATTTCTAGACATTCTCCATTGATATTTGTATCGTTTACCACCGACGGTTTTCGATTTTTTCTTCCTTTCATTTATTCAGGAAATGAATCATTTTCTCTCAAATCTATTCGAAACCAGCAAAAATAAATCGCTCAGTCTTAGAGTCATTATCTTCGCCTTCGGAGATATATGTTTGCTGTCAACATTTGAGACCAACCCTCGATTTCATGTCGGCGTAATTTATTCACCTCGGGATCCTATTCCACAGATGCACGAGTCATCTTAATATAAAGATGTGAGAAGAAAAAAAATAAAAAAAAAACCCTCATCGAATGCGAAGCATTTTGTTTCCTGAAATTTCTGATTTCCACCCACACATTTAGCGATTGAATTTACACTGCTGCGGCAGCAGTCTGCGCCTACCTTGTGTGCACAATATATATATATTTGTACGTGAAGCACACAGGCATAATAATTGTAATATGATTATATTACCTCGAAAGATCAGTAAAAAAAGAAAGCAAGTAAAAAGCGGCGAAAAAACATGATATTAATAAAGAGTTACGTTGGCTAGACAAAACATATTTTTCTAACAATCTTTGACCCACATTTATTCGATCTTCTATCGGTATTGAGAGTTCTTAATATCACACTGAATGTCTGTTTTCAGCGCATGTGCTTCTGTGCGCCTATGAACCTAATTAGGTAGGTTGGATTCTATTGATGGGAATGCCTGGAGGTTCTAAGCTATACCGTGGGAGATTCTTAGTCAGTTTGCAGGCTACGAGTAGACGGAGTGAGTGAGTGAGTGTGCAGAGTGTATGCTGCAGTGTGTAATTTATATCTTCTCTCTTTGCGTGCCTCCTCACAATCCATCATCTACCAACTATAGTCTTTGATTCTGTTTGTCTGTTAGGAAATTGAATAAGACATTTCAAAAACTCCAGTACGCATGCGCAAAGTAAAACATAGAATTGATAATAAAGTATCGCCTTTACCTTTTTCGTTGCTTAGCTGATGAAGTGTCTTTCTAAATCATTCATGTGTAAGATAATCATTCATAAGGATCTATGTAAACATTCATTACATTTTATGGTATTGACTTATGCACACACGCGTGATCAACAGTATAGGCCTACAGTATCAAGATATCGAGAGTTCGTCTATTCAATTATCTCGGTAGTACTCTATAGGTAGACACGAAGTGCTGCTCTATTGTTAATGGAAATGATTTAGTCATTTTGTTTATTGAAAGATATAATTACTCGTTTCCCATAACAATAGTCTATTGTATGTGTGGATACCAGATGAATGAAGTACTACATTTATTCAGTAGAATGATGTAATTTCCTTGGTAATGAATTGACTAGTAAATATTGGAACTCAATATTAATTCATATGCCTATACTGTAGATAAAAGTGGCTTACATAGCCTATCTGGTTAAAATACTCATTTGTTTAAATAATTAATATGACCATCTGGTTCTCGAGCAGCTGTTGTAACACTAATGTCAGCCACCATAGTTGGTGTATATAGTATAGGAGGCGATACTTAAAAGATACTATCAGAGAGAACCACCTGTATTCATCTTCGTACGAAGTACACGAGGAATAATTAGTCACATAACAAGACAGTACATAAATTACAATTTTAATTTCATATGTTTGTTATGATTGATTACATTGACACATTGCCCACGTAGGCCAACATAGCAACAAACATTAATAATACGGTTCGTCGTAATATTAGAATACATGCGTATAGAGAATGCACATATCGAGTGTTGTAGTGAAATTTCATAACTGTTACTGCGCAAGCGCAAGTGTTTCCGGGTCATGTCATGTTATACAAAGACATTATACAAATAATGAATGGTTTCCATTCGTGCAATAGTGCAAATATTTCATGAGTTGAAAGATGGAATTTGTTCCATTCAACGAGGCGCATTATTTTTTTTGATACAACACTCATTTCATTATTTTTTGATACAACACCTTCAAATTTGGATATAATTGGATGTAAAATGCACTCATGCAACAGATTGTTTTGAACAGACAGGTTTCTCTGCTCTCTTACTATTGAAAAAAAGTGCTATCAAAAAAGTATAGCCCATGGTTCTATTTCATAGAGTGCAATAGAGCGGATTTTGCATGCAATCGACGAGCAATTGACCAATCAAATGGCCGGAATATAATTAGGTGTTGTATAAACTCGTATACCGCGTACCTTGCCGTTAAAAACAAAGAAAATATCGACAGTTATTTATACGTTTCTAATGAATGTTTTGCTTGAATTCATATTGGAATTAGAATCATATATTTGCCAGACAGTAAGTGACCAAAAAACGGCGATTATAACAAAAAGACCCTATTTTTTTTCTTTGTAATAAGTATAAACGTTAAAACACTGCGGCTGTATATCAGAGTGTTTACTGCTTCTCGCACTATTGCACATTTAAAGGCGTTTGGCTATTACGTAAAAAGGCTAAGCGAATTATTTTCGCTACAACTGCGAAAGGTAGGACACTTAAAAAGAACAAATATTGCAATTGAGAACTTTAAAATTCATAACAGGAAAGCTAACTCCAGTCCTTGTAATTCCAACATCGGACTGAGCCGCATCCCCCAGGTGAGATGTTTGATAATCTTTCGTTTTTGAAACAAAAATCCTTTCCTCTTTCCCTTCTTAATAGATTAACACCACGTTCTTCGGTGATGGTGACGAGGCTATACATCTAAACAGAATATGTTGGGAGATAAATTGTGGGAAATTGATAAATGTTCTGTAAATATATAAAAATCATATCGTTAATGTGTACCTTAAGTAGCTTCTGAAATCTACAGATATCAATGGTGTATCCTTGAAAGAACACAGTTTAACAAGCTTTCTGATAATCACTTAGACATCTCTGTCTCTTCGACAGTAATCACATAGCTTTGCTAGAAGCTTTAAGTGTTGAGCGTGTT
>KN883560.1:34787-47649 GCA_000934455.1 Apostichopus parvimensis | reverse complement strand
GTTCGCTCTCGACATGAAAACATTCAGGTGCCTTAAAATTCTCGTTTCTTTCGGGTGTCGAAGAGTGATGACGCAAACTCCAATCAAACTGTCACATAGTCGTTACGGTATAAGATTTCAAGAGATACACTCTCTGATTGGTCAATTGAAATATCAATGTTTATCTTTAGCCTAACATTCCAGTCTTCATGAATCATCCGTACATAATCTATAGAGACCGCCCTATCCACTTACAATATGCCACTTGGGAATATATACAGCTCACGTATAGCTTCTACAGTTTAATATGATGAGTGAATTCTGAACGTCATGAAAATATCTCATAAACAGGAAGAGACTTATATAACACCATGTACCAAATGACGTCACACAATATTCATTAGATTTCCAGTTTTTGTATGACGCTTCACGTTATAATTCAAATTTTACAACGTCGTTTATTTTTTTTACGCTATTTCTGTATTGATACGGTATAGTCTGATCAGTTCTAATACATACTACTTATACGTTATATTTATATGTGCGTGTTTTTGTCCCTTCTGTTACTGTTACTTGTCATTTAGCCTCTGAAGAAGATCCTGCTAGGATCGAAACGTCAGGCCAACTTACTTTTACACATTCCATTACACAGGCTCTCTAGTGGATAAGCAGCTTTGTTTTATTTTGGTTATATTTATCTGTCATTAAGTTTATATCTTGACGTAACGTCCCCGGCACGTAATTACTAAAAAAAATCTGCAAAATTCGTGACGTGCTTTCTGTTACATAAGTCAACAATTAATGTTAAATATCTTAAAAACGACCCATTTGAATATTCATTAAGTATTTCACCAAACCTACCGAGTAGTATATAGCTTAACATAAAATTAACATGTTAGTTCCAGCTAGTTCCAGCAGATGAATATTAATGAGCAAGTATGTAATGTTTTTATGTAATTGTTTTCCTTCACGTCTCATATTTTTTTAATAATAGCATGAAGCATTAAGAATATGTGGAATGAAAATTGGAAAATATAAAAAAAAATCAAATTTTTCTTTACAATTTGACATAAACCTAACTGAATCAATCTAGTATAGCTAACTATTTTTGGAATCTTAGCCAGTAAGCCGATTTTTTTAGTTTTGGATATAAATCATCTGCGAGAACTTGCTTCGCAGACATTAGTTAGCTATCATAGAAACATACAAACATCCCATAACAGGCGTAATGTGTTCATGTACTATATCAATTGAACCTAACCATTACTATAATCACACAAACATCTGCTCTCGGCTTCTTGAAAACTTGAGAGCTGAAGATTAGATAACTCTTCAAGGTCGAAGTTATTTCAGCGAATTCTCAGCTTCGCCAGTTATTATAATTATGGTATATCGTGTTTGTGCTATGATTTCAAGAGGTACTGAGGTACTGAGAGTAATGGAATATGATTGACAAAGGAACAATATTTAGGCAACTAATTACGTCGGCATTGAGCAGTCCTGCTATATGTTGAGGTCTGCGTGAGATGGATTATTTCGGAAAGTGTAGTTTATAATAGATAGGTAGATAATAACTATCAAATGAAAGGAATAACTGAAGTTGATGGCAGACGTGGGTGTGAGTTTTATTATTGGAACAGCAACTCTTTGTGTTGTCTTCATTGGTTACTTTTTTAATATTCAAAACTAAACTACCAAAATTACATAATATTTTAGTTCCTTAAATTTACTAGTCGACAGTGTTTTAAACAAAGAGCTGAAAGTATGGAATATTTTGAAATTGGCATGGACAGGTAACCATATTTCACAACATTTCAAAATAGTTTTCAGACAATCGCCGCAAAGTATAGCGAATAAACACGAACAGTTGTAAGTTTGTAGATTGTCGCCATCGGGCCCTAATTAAATGAACAATAGTTCTGCTTTAAGGCGCGTATATTGTCATTACAGTCAGTCACCATGCAATTAAATCCACGCAAGAAAAACTTAACGGAGTTAAACTCAACTGTAACACAATAAACAATCCAAATTAACAGTCACTTATATCAATACACATGCAGAAGAGACGTAAGAAGAAGCCAGGGACTTATGTACAACTGGAAACATTGCAAAAGGTGAAAGAGGAAGCTCAATTAAATACTTTTCTCCAGCAGAAGTTTGCTCTTTTCCCCGAACAAGAGCGATTTAATCAAATTTTATAAACAACACGAATGATTACTTTGGCGCCAAAAGTGCTGGCGTAAAACCAAATGAATCTAAACTGATTTATTTAATTGACCGTAAATGTAATGGCTTTTACGTCTCAGTAAAAGAATAATTCAAGTGTTTTAACGTCTACCGTGCATGCACCCTGTATACAAGTCTACATCTTGCCTTTTCTACGTCTTCTTCTTCTTCTTCTTTTTTCTTAGTTTGTTGTCCTTTGTTTTTTCTGCAAGACTAGCGTATATTATGTGGCTGATGTTTGATCTACCATGGTGTTAGAGTGAAAGTCCGGCTCGAACAGGACTTTCACTCTGACCACGCATACCATCTCTCACTGTATTACAGTACAGCAGCCTCTTACCAGTAGTTGCGTTAGAACAATGGCCTTTTGGTTGAATGCATTAAGGCCCTGTATTAACATGGGGCTGCGCCTCCGAGGTAAGGCCCTGAATAAACTTTGAGCTTTGCCTCTGAGGTATAAGGCCCTGAATAAACACGGGGCTGCGCCTCCGACGGAGGTAAGGCCCTGAATAAAGACGGAGCTGCGCCTCTGAGGTAACGCCCATAATAATCATGGGGCTGCGCCTCTTAGTTAAGGCCCTAAATAAACACGGAGCTGCGCCTCCGAGGTAAGGCACTGAATAAACGCGGGGCTGCGCCTCTGAGGTAAGGCCCTGAATAAACGCGGAGCTGCGCCTATGAGAACACTCAGCTCCGTTATGAACAGGAAGCTCCGAATTACGATTTTATGGTACAAGTTATAAATACTGATTGAATTCAGATATGATTATCTGAACACAGACCTAGATAGATTGAACTCTACGTGGCCGCGTAATCATGTGTAAACACTCTATAGCTTGAACGGAATCTCTACAGCAGTGACGTCATTAAGAGTTTATCGGTACATTCATCCCTTACCAAGGTGTAAACTGGGTAATTATGTAGCAACTCCCCGTATCTATAACGTGTTGTATTTCACTGTCAGTTCCATATATCTCATCTCACTATGAGGCAAGAAGAGCCGCCTCCGAACTACGCATGATTACAACTCAGACTTAATGTAACGAATACAGAAGAGAGATATTTAGAGACTGCATTGCTGTTAGTTGTATTACATTTAGTGAATGGAAACGCCCCGACCGGTAAATATAATATAACATATAGGCTGCAAAAAAATAAATATGATTTCTCTGTACAATTTACAGATACCGACTTGCAGTATTGCCCTGAAGAAGCCTTTGACGTCACATGATTGAGAATACCTTTGTCATAACTGTCCGCCCCGCCCCGCCCCACCCCACCCCTCTAATTTACATACATGATATAAAATAAATAACTCAGGTTACCACATCTGCCATTCCGTTTTTCGCCCCCTAAATTATTCCAGAGCAATTGTGTTGTACAAGACTGCATACCCATGTCCAGGGTAGTTATAAAATAAACCCTGGACCTTGAGAGGGAGTGATAAGTATTTAACTTCCTACTTGCAATGTTATTTTTCCTTTAGTGTACTATGAAAATGATTGTTTGTTTATTCTTCGTCCCATGTTTTCACTGGCCGCATCCATATTTTTGGAATCCCTAATTGGCCCCCCGCCTCCGGGACTATATCAACCCCTGACCCCCCCCCCCGTCCTGTTCAGGCTTAATCTCAAATAAGATTGTATTGTATAGTCCTTGCATTGGCTTATTGATGTTCGTTACGTACTGAATTCATATGTAGCCTATAGGCCTTTACTAAAAGTTACATTAATACTTATTATGATGATGCAGTGTATAAAACGTTGGCTCATGTGCACTTGGATAGTTGGTCGAGTAATGAAATTGAGCTAGAATTCATACCAAAAGATAGTGTTATCTCAAATAATCCTTACCAATCGTTAAATACAACTGCATGCACACAGTTATTGCTACTCCAGAGAGTATATACAGCTGAGTATATGATAAGATGTCAATAAAGAAATGCGGTACTTGAAGGTGAAGACAAAATGAATATTACAAACGAAAAGGGCGAAAATTTGTGAAGTCAATAAACCAATCATTTGGTTTCAAAGTCTCCCTATGAAAAACGGCTAGATTACTTGCATGGGAATTGCTAAAATACTCGAGTAGGAGTGATATATAGGAGTGGAGGAGAGCTGGGAAAATAATTTGGAGCAGAAATGGGTACGAACAGGAGTATCAAAGAAATGTGAGAGCTGCAAAAATCTCATGTAGAATTCACACTATAGAATGATGCATGTAACTATGTGACGTCACATAGAGATAAAAATATCATGTAAAATTCACTATAGAATGATCCATGTAACTATGTGACGTTACATAGATAAAACCATCATGTAAAATTCACTATAGAATAATGCATGTAACTATGTGACGTTACAGAGATAAAACCATCATGTAAAATTCACTATAGAATAATGCATGTAACTATGTGACGTTATATAGAGATCAAAAACATCATGTAGAATTCACTATAGAATAATGCATGTAACTATGTGACGTTACATATAACATCATTCTTACGGGATTTATACAGGTATACAGTCTATTCACAGTTAAATCAAAGTTACCACGAATAATAGTTGTACCGCCAATGTATATATCGTGAGAATGTCATGAACATGTTCATGTTGACGTGTCTCCTAACAAGTGACATGTTACCTCGCCCATTGGGGTGCGGAGGGGGGGGGGGTGCTTGTTTATGTGTGTGTGTGTGTGTGTATAGTGTTAATTCTGTATGCATGCATTCGCGTATACATAAATGTATATATATGCATGATATACCAGTAAATATCAGTGAATTGAAACTGTTTATCATGATGTTACAATACATGGGAAAGAAGAAGGATAATGACGTAGATGCAACTTAAGTTTGTCAACATTAAACAGTATGATCTTTACTGCTTGCTGATAGCATATTCTCTGCACTGAAAGATATATCATAAAGGCTATGGTACAGAAACATCACATTTCAAACACAACAATGTCCTTTACTATAGGAATAATTTGGTGCCTTATTCCCTTAATACTTTTGATCAAAGCAGTGGTGTCGCCAGACATTTCGATCTTGGGGGCACAGTGAGGGCACAGCACTTCATTAGGAAAGCATGTTTATTGGTGAATTCCGTCCTGGGGGAAGGCTCTTAGGAGAGGGGGAAATTTTGATTAATTAAGGGTCCTAAGATGCAATCTGGTACTATATAGTTTGCAAATTGAAGTAACTTTATGTTCAAGAATTTTCGGGCTTAGTCTGTCCGATATTTATGATATTAATTGAGGCGGATAAAGAAGTTATACAAAAAATGGAAAATAACACTTTTGCTTTGATAATGTTTCTTAATAAGAGAGTTGAAATTGAAATATAATTTCATGCAGGGTAGTAGTGAAGTTTAAGCACTAGCGATTCACGCCGGGGCCTCTGTGACCTTGTTAGTGAGAAAACAACTGGTTATATTTAGATGGTCGGTGGAAAGAAGTTTTACTCAGTGAAGAACAATACGTTTCGTCCATTGTCAAAAAAAGTTTTTTTTGCGTATTTTTTTAAGGCTACAAATCGCATCTCGGGTGGCATCTGCGGGGCACGATTTTTTTGGGAGGGCACGTGCCCCCCCCCCCCCCCAGGCCACTCCATGGCGACGCCACTGGATAAAAGGATTGTTGAAATCAATTCTCCGTTCAACTCGATATTCTCGATGACGTTGAAAATTAAATCCATTGATTATATAGACTGCCGTATTTAATCCAGTGATTATGTACACCACAGTCACATATATCTAATTACTAACTGTTTGTAGCCTAAATTAACAAAAAGCCAACGTTCCTGACAGACTAATGGAGAGGTGTGTTAAATGCTCTGAACAATGTTTTTTTTTAAAGATCACCTTTTTCATGGTTTTTATTTCCCCTCTTTAAAAAGTGAATGTACTAACAGTAAATCAAGTCGATACTTCATTCTATCCCTATGATATTCTCTATGCATTGAGTAAATGAATGACTTTGTACATGACCTTTGTGACGCAGCTACGTGATAACAATCTCAACGTGTATGAGTGACTAACGGTGTTGCAATCGAGGTAGTTGTTAATAAGTATTTTATCTGTGGGCAATAATGTCGGGGCAGGCAATAGCTCAGGGAGTTACTCCGTTACCACTTATACAGCTAAGCTTCTGTATCCAATGTCGGGGCAGGCAATAGCTCAGGGAGTTACTCCGTTACCACTTATACAGCTAAGCTTCTGTATCCCAGGATCGGGTCTTAGAGTGAAGAAACCTCCCGGCGCAGTCCTAACCCCTTTTGATTTCCAAAGTTGTCGATTGTTTCCTCAATGTTGGAGAGATTGGGGTTATTTTACACATCAACAACTTACAACACAGTACAGTCACTACAATTCATTAACGTTTAAATGACTCTTTTGCCGGATTCGTTTTTTTGTACATTGTATTTAAATGAAAAATTCTAGCACGGCTTCGCCGAGTATCTGAGAGAGATTCGGGAGACCTGGGTTCGAATCCTATAGAGGAGGCTGGAAAAGTTTCACTCTTCCAGAGTTTGTTATTGCAACTGGTCGTTTTTAATATCCCCTTGCACTTTTCATGATTGTATTTACAGTATTTCTTCCGAGATCCAACGTTTGTTAACTTTAACCCTTGTGTATATAGGCTAAGTTATATCGTGTGCAGGCCTGTGTATATGAATGAGCTGACTATAACAAAACAGTCTACGCTGGTATTAAACGTTTTTATCTCAGGTATATGCCCGTGATGAACAGTGCTACAGTATGCAATAATAAATGAATGTAATCATTCGAATATCCTTCGATTCACAAGCAGGAGACGTTTCCTAAGTTTAAGAATGTATATTTGCGAGCGAAGGTATTGATAATTGCATAGGTGCATGGACATTTGCATTTTCCCAATGCATATTAATCTTTCTGTCCAGGACAGCATTCGGTTGAAAGGTTTGTTTGTTTTGTCTACAAGCATGATTATAGACAAACTTGTAGATCACCGTTGAAAGAATTTGTCTAGGTATATTGACAATACGATTTACTTAGAATATTGCGTTTTTGTTATAGATAAAGGTTCCATATGTATTGTTGTTCGTATTCAATACAAATGCAGTGATGTATGGCATGCCACTCCTGGTACAAAGCAGTGCACAACTGCCACACTGGTTGAGTGTTTAGCCAGTAATATGAAAACACATTTGATTGCTGATTGTAATTACTAAAATCAACAATCAACATATACGTTATCTCAAAACTCAAACAAACCTTCAGAAATATGTCAAGCCTGCAGAGAGACGGGTGAAATATTATACAAGTTTGAATTGATTTATAAGAAAAGGTACTTTTTAAGAAAAGTCCCCAATGAAAGAACCTGGGCACGAAAACCAAACTACTGAACGACTGATCCGCTCTCAACCCCAGTCCCCTTGCATCGAGACTGTGACTGTGTGATCATCGTCAGGTGTGTATCACCATTCCCCTCGAAAGGGGAACAGATACTACACATGATCTTAGCCAAAATGCCGAGAAGTAGCTTTCTTTAAGATTACTTATATTCTGCTCGTTTTAACGGTAGTTTCAGTGTAGCCTATAAGTACGGGTGCGCTTTGGTATAGTTATACTATGTGGGTGTTACATTGGGTGTTACACTGTATTCACTCGGTATTCAGACAATGATTGTTTTGTCAAAAGACTCGATAAAAAACAGTTCATAGTCAACAGAATAAGAATAGCAATACGTATACCCGACTGTGTTCAAACTTCAAAGCACAAAGTTTAATAAGCAACAAAGTATTTTAAGGATACCACTTCTGTCGTAGAACTCCCACGTGATCATAATATTGACCCTGTTCTGTTGAAGGAGGAGATCCCTGTACTGGATGACTGATCGTGTTGCAATCGAGGTAGGTGTTAATAAGTAGTTTATTTGTGGGAGGTATTGTCGGGGTAGGCAATAGCTCAGGGAGTTACTCCGTTACCACTTATACAGCTAATCTTCTGTATCCCAGATCGGGTCTAGAGTGCAGAAACTCCCGGCGCAGTCCTAACCCTTTTGCTTTTGTTAAGTCTTTCTTTTACGTCCCTTAAGTTAACATATATGCTTTCGAACTTGGTAAGAAACGGTCTTACAGTATATCCTTACCATCAAACCTCCCATCGGACCACCCCTCAGCTCTCCTCCCTCCCTCCCCCTCCCCACCTCCCCTTCCCTCCCCTATCTTCATTCTCACGATGAAGGCCTTAACCCTGCGATGTGATAGATCAAGTTTTTGGTATTATAACTTTATCTTTATAACTCTAACCCAAACTTAAGAAGCCCTCCTTCCGACATGTGATGTTTGCAAACAGTAACTCCTTCTTATTATAACACTCCCAATAATATTATTAGTCCTTTGAATTCCCCGCTTCCACAGTTTACCCTAATTTATGATGTAATAAGGTGGCTTTGGAGAGGTGGAGGAGTGTGTGGTGTTGAGTATAGTCTTGGTATGGGTAACCTGGGCAAAGAAGTTATTCCAGCATTCTGTCACATGCAATTCCAAGGTAACATAACTGTATTTATTTTTGATCAAATCTATATGGAAGTCAATTTGATATGACCGTGATTCTTTTATTAAAGGCTAATTCAACTCACGGAACTTGTATGTCATGTGCTGGAATTTGCTTCCTTCAGGTCTTCACGGGGAATTTCCCTCTAAACAAGTAACGTCATATCGTTCTACTGAATACAACACACACACGCACGTACACACACACGTGAGTTGATACAGGTGTTGAATAGAAGCCCAACACTACATGGTTTAAGATTGGAGTAGGGTAAGTAGAGAAGTGGGGTGGGGGGAGGGGGGCGGGTGAATAGTCAAATAAATGTTCAGTGATCTTGAAATAACCTGTGGTGGCACCATCTCATGAAAATCATTGCTCTGAAAATTGGGTGGGGATGGAACCCTCCCCAAAGCAAAAGGAATTATTTTTCACCTTTTTTTTTGGTTTAAATATTTTTTGTCCAAGAGGATAACTACCGTTGTGCAGTTAACCTAATTCACTGTGAAAGATTCCGTAGGAAGTACACTAACATATTTAATTTAAAGATTGGAGATGAGGTAGGCTATACTGAGGAAGAATCATGTTATGGTGGAATCCCCCTTCTCTTCCTCACTTCTTCTCATATCAACAACCTTGGGATCATTGAAGCCGCCTCCTATGTAGGGATTTGGGATAGTTAGGTTTCTAGAAGTAGCCCTAAACGCAAGGTTTTGCTAATAAATCATGTGTGTGGTGTTAAAATGCGGATGGGAGGATGCCCCCGTAGTAGAGATCCTTTTCTTTCCCGCTAGAATGCTAAAATCACCCTACTGAGCCATTTTCGCGCCTGACGATCACAGGTGGGGCATGCCCCCATTGCGCACGCCATTGCTCCCCTCCCCCTCCGTATCTCGACGCCATTTAGCATCATAAAATTACTTTGCAGTGACATGATTTACAAAATATCTGTTTAGCCTGTTATTCGTCCTTTAAGAGCTTCCGTACATTAGTTTTATACAACGTACAGGCATCGAATCATATATGCCGATTTAGTACACAGTTATTGCAACATCAATTGCAATAGTCAAGTTCGTGTGCTTGTACTTTTATTAATCACAATGCAGTTATGGGCTCTTCGTAAACAGTTTTAAACGGAATCAATATGAAACTTTTAATATGAAACAGAACGTTTACAATTTACCATAAACCTGTTGTGAAATTATACCTCCCGGAGATGAGGCTTTAATTATTTTCTTAATATCTAGGTGAATTGATAATAACCATTAGAGATGATGGGAGGTAAAAAATACCAGGCACATTGCCGTAGGCAAGCTGCAACAATAGTGGACTATATAGTGAAAGAGTGTACCTCGTGTGTACCTCTACTACAATGCGAAAACAAAATATGTCAAGCTAGTCCTACTGTACTACGCAGCTATTATAAAGTAATATTTGATACTCATGGATTAGTTTAGGACAGGCGATAGTCGAGTGGGTTCTTCGTTGACACACAAAGCAGCTCCTACAAGCTGTTCCCAGAATCGGGCCGCTCAATACCCTCTGACGCAATCCTGTCCTTTTCTGATAACGAAGGTTCGATTCCCACCATGGGAAGTTATTCCTACAAATAGTGAGAATGCATGAATATAGTAGAGTAGGGTCTGTGTATTTTCACTCAAACGTAGACAGATAGATACATAATGCATAAATTAGATACATAATTATAAAGGGGGTGTGACCCCTTGGGTCGTTAAAAGCTGACTCAATGAAAGAAGGGCGTCGGGGTTCCTCCCCTGGAAAACGAATGATAACTTCAGACGTGAAATAGTGAATTCTGAGGCATATCTTTGGTGATAAATGAGGTCAATAATAAGGTTAACATCCACCCCCCCCCCCATCTAACCCCATATTGATCCGCGCCTCAACAGTATACTAGGATGTGGACTAAAGAAACAGTGGTGCTTTGACAGGCACTCCCCCTTTAAACAAGTAACAACGACAATACAAATGTAAGGAAAAGAGAATTTGCAAAGAAAAAATGCAAACAAGACATCAGAGCAAAAAGAATCATGAAAACATATAAAACGAATAAAATAATGAAACCATATGAATAAAACGAATAAAAGAATTAAACCATACTCATTAAACGAATAAAATATTGAAACCATACGTATTAAACGAATAAAATAATGAAACCATACGTAAAATAATGAAACCATTTGTATAAAACGAATAAAAGAATTAAACCATACGTACAGTATATGAAATGAATCAAATAATGAAACCATACGTATAAACCGAATAAAATAATGAAACCATACGTAAAATAATGAAACCATATGTATAAAACGAATAAAAGAATTAAACCATACGTATATAAAACGAATCAAATAATGAAACCATACGTATATAAAACGAATCAAATAATGAAACCATACGTATAAAACGAATCAAATAATGAAACCATACGTATAAAACGAAACAATTCATGAAACCATACGTATAAAACGAATCAAATAATGAAACCATACGTATATAAAACGAATCAAATAATGAAACCATACGTATAAAACGAATCAAATAAGGAATCCATACGTATAAAACGAATAAAATATTGAAACCATACGTATAAAACGAATGAACTAATGAAACCATACGTATATAAAACTAATAAAATAATGAAACCATACGTATAAAACGAATCAAATAATGAAACAATATGAGTAGAGAAGGAAAAGTCAAGATAAAATACTAATAAAGTAATGAAATCATATGACTAGAACGAAAAGTCAAGATACAATACTAATAACAGTAAACATTGATTTGCATTTAATCATATATACGGAAGCTGGGATTAACCAATTCCGGAAGTTTACACCAGTTAAAACTGAAGAAACATTTACTGGTCAAGGAAGTTAGAAACAGTTCGTCTCTTAAGACAGTTTTTTTGTTATTATGGTTATTATTTTTGGGGGGTTACAGGGGAGGGGGTGCCTATATAGTGTTAGTCAATTGTTTATTTATTTTCTTCTTTATGTATTCATTTTTAATTAAGTTATATACACTTACTTGAGTAGGCTCATGTGCAGTGTCCTCAACATGGAATTGATCATGTGATATTTTCAAATATAGTTCATTCTCTATAGAGAACTCAGTTTCTAATTGGCGTTCCATATTGGCCTTGATCTTCTTAAATCTTCCCGTGTGGTACTTTTATCATCCTATACGTTTATCTCAGCTTGAGATAATAAGCTTTGCTCGTTTAGTATGGTTATGCATGGTAGTGATTTATCTCAGCTTGAGAGCTAATAAGCGCTGAACATCCAGTATGGTTATGGCAAAGATCTATCTCAAAAACCTCGAGATGTAGAAGCGAACGAGTCTTCTCGGAAAGTTCTGATTTTAAACGGTTTGTAGCAGTTTGTACATATACAGAAATACGCACATCTCCCGTGTATACTGACACTGGAAAGAAACCATAGGTGTATATATACATCTCTACTTGCGCTTTAGCTGTCTGTTCCGCGTCAACGACTATCTTAATTGTTTACCCCCCCCCCCCCCCATTGATATCATATGCCCTTTTGTATATGATTCTGAACTATTTTAGTCTTCGTCGATCCAGTTATGGGTTGACTTTTCAGTATTTCTTTGAAATAAGTAAAGTAAAGTCAATTTTAGTTAGTTTTTATGTTTGCTCTTAGTTTTTGTTAACACTATAATGACGCAATATCGAAGATGACGTTTATCATGTAAGCAACATGAGTTTGAAATGTACTGATTAGGTGCATGGATGTGACTGAAGTGTATTTATACTGAAATGAATCAGAAATTTGGGACTGTAGTAGAAAAATGGATCTAACTTTAGAAGACAGCCATAAACTACACTGGCCAGACAGTGTGCTAGTTCTATATACAATATCTCAACTGTTTGCTCGAAGTTCACTTCTTGTACGGAACGTTTCAAATGTTGTCTATGTGAAGTAAGAACTGAATAATAATATCTTCATGATCCTCGATAGAATTATGTTTCTCTTTCAACAGCTAAAACTAATAAATTTTCCCCCGGACAGGTTAAATATGTTAAACCTACAATGAACGATCACTGCGTGGTCACTGTAGCATGAAATAACATCGCATAT
>KN883559.1:93943-108321 GCA_000934455.1 Apostichopus parvimensis | reverse complement strand
CCCCCCCGCATTTTTGTTTTTTGATAGATGATGACAATTCAGCTTAACAATATATAAATATTCATTAAGAAAGAGGAGACTGTCAGCCTTCATCACTGCCAGGCATATATACCAATTCAGTGACTGATTGGCTTACAAACAACTGCTACAATCTCCTTGAATACCTTAAGGCACTGCAATAGTATATGTAAAAAACAACAGATACATCTCAAGTAGGGGGAATTCCAGATATCAGATTACAAAAAGATGCAGCTGAATCAAAACCTTTAAAAGCTTTCTCACATTCCTGGTTTGTACTTTCATGTCACAGCTAACATATGAAGTACTTATTCTGTTTCAATAACCTGCGACATGGTCACATGCTATTGAAACAGAAGATACCCTGCATTATGTTGGAATCAATAACTTTTAATCACTCCATTGCTACAGGCACAAAAAGAAGATTGCATAAACAGCAAGCCGCTTACTGCCCGGAAGAAACATGCCCCGCCTAAACTCGACCGTTGTAACATGGACAATTGTGGATAGTCCAGCAGTGGGCATATGCTCGAGTCTACCACTGATCAAGATTCTGCGAGTTTCGGGTCGCCTCGGATCCGGGAATCTCAACGTGTAGCGTTTCCCGACTGGCTGTGTGCTGCAGTTCACCAATAAAACTGTCCAGCTTCGGCAAATGTAACCAATTATGGAATGTCATTTTTTCATAGTGACCCTTTTAACATGCAAGAAAGACATTCGTTGTCCGCACTCATCTTGTTGACGAGTTCAGTGTGCTGGGTTTGACTGTGAGTTTGTTGCTCTCAGCGATGATCGAAAGTAACGACGGTCGGATTGAGTAGGGGTTGCATTTAGTGGGGGCGGTGTGCTCTGCAGGCTTCAAACCAACTTGCTAGATTTTGCAATTTATTTTGGTAAAATATCAATATTTTTTTTGGTTCTTACCTGTAATTTTGAGAGTACCCTGCGATTTAGGTGTGCCTAGAATGGAAACAGTGTGTATCCCAGAACCGCAGGGGAGAGTAATGGATGCTGGTATGGAATCAAAACTCGGACCTTCAGTCAAAAAACCCTTTGAAACAAAAAAGAAAACAGTATAAAGAAGCATTTCTTGAACAATTTATTGAAACAATTTGAAGTTGAAACAATTTGTTGAAATAGGAGTGTTAGCTCAGTAGTTAACTTGAAACAAAGTTCGGCGTCATTCGGACCTTAATACAAAGTTCGGTGTCATTCGGAATTTGAAACAAAGTTTGGTGTCATTCGGAACTTAAAACAAATTCCATTGTCAATCGGTTATTCCCAAAGATACCTTTGACAAAATTTGAGGCATTTAACTGCCAATTTAAGTAAAGATTTTGTTATAGAGATGTTGGCTCTTTCTTTTACAACTTACCAGATTCCCAACTTTGAGTTCAAATGGCAACGGATTGAAAACTTCCATTGAGACTTCACAGACATCACCTGCTACCCACTTGAATGCTAAAGCAAAATACAGAAAGAAAGAAAAGAAAGGCAGGTGATGGCAGCTGATGGCAGGTGATGGTAGGTGAAGTAATAAACTACTTTATTTATCAGAAAATTATTTTATCAAAATTTATGAAGGTTATCAATCCCTGAGATAATTTTTACTTTATCTACCACTCTTCAATGTGCTTCGCATGCAAAAGTCCAAAGCAACCATACTGAAAATATGAAATATTTCTGAACCCATATATCTAATAGAAACAGACAATCCATACAGCCAAGGTTAGTGTCAGTACAAGTCCTTTTGGGGAGTCGAAAGTACAGATTATTAAAATTAGCCCAGACTTGGTCAATTCTACGGCTATTAAAACAAACGTTTGGGGTCATTCGGTCAAACGTGCTACTTTGAACAAAAGAGACGCACGAGCACAATGTGTGATATGGATTTGGGAATAGCAACAGTGTTGCGGGCGTATCGGTATTTTTTTTCTTTGTTTTTTTTTCTGATGTTGTATTAGATAAACTTGATAACTCACAAACCATCGACTTCTTCTTGAAAGGATCTTCTCTGGTTTGAAGAGGGGAATATATAAAGGGACTAGATGAAGCATCTGGAGATAACAAAGCACTCTTTCTTCTGATTACGTGAGGTGAAAGTTGACTTGAAAGAGGTAGTAGTCTGAATGATCTGAAGAAAATAATATTATTATAAAATCATTCTGAAACTTTCAACGAGTATACCACAAAAATGGGCGTTGCTGGACACAGCAGAAAGGTCATACCAGACATACTTTAACTAAACTAGCATGACATGCTAACTATTGGTCATGGAAATTAAATGTCGTCATCAATTTATTTCATTCTCTTAACACTTTTGATACTGCAATGAATGTAAACAATTTGTCATAGGCAGACTTATGATAGAAATCATTCATACTCACAGGAATATTGCGAATGAAATGGTATTGGGGAAAGTGAGTATATGATGACATGGGAGCGGCTAGGAAGACACAGCAAGAAGTTCATACCACTAATATATTCAAAACTAATATGAATACCACAGCCAATCCTCACGTGACAGTATTTCTCAAGAGAACCGTTTTGTACACAGTTTAATATCTCCAGCAATGTCATCATGCATGATACAGCCCAATGAATGACGTATCTTGTGGACCGGGAAAACCCGATGGTTAGGGTTAACCCCTAGGGTTCACCCTAACCCGAGAAATACTGCATCACATGTAGTATCATACAATACCATACTTCTTGAGGCAATGCAACTTGCCACATTATAACTTGTCTTGAGAGATGAAAAAAACTTGAGGTCTTGGTGAATACCAATTATTTGTCATACATATTCAATGTCGATGTTATACATATTCAATGTCATACATATTCAATGTTGCATCAATCTGTCAGCCAGTTAGGACTTTTTCCTAACGCTAAGACCTCTCTAAATTGTCCTCCAATATAATGCTCTCAAAGCACTGGTATTGACAGTACAGACAGTTCCTAACCTTGATCTGATAGAAACATGATATTCATACTGCTCGTACTGATGATACGAGTGCTCTGAAGCAGGACAAGACACTACAGTATAGGAAAAACTGGGTGAATCTGTTCATTCTACTGAATACTTTCCATACTGCAGTGTGTGCAGTGAATGCTACACATTCTTCACAGACAGACTTATGATAGGGACCGCTCATACTCACTTTACTGTTGGGAATATTCTTAATGCATGGTATGACAAATGGGAGCAGCTAGGAAGGCACAGCAAGAAGTTCATACCACTAATATATTCAAAACTAATATTAATACCAATTATTTGTCATAAATATTCGACGTCAATGTCATACATATTCAATTCGATGTCATACATATTCAATGTTTGCATTAAAATCTGTTCATTCTCCTGCATACTTTCCATACTGCAGTGTGTGCAGTGAATGCTAAACATTCATCACAGACAGACTAATGATAGAGACTGCTTATACTCACTTTACTGTAGGGAATATTGTGAATGGTACAGGAGGGAGGATTTGACCAGAGTCCACGCAGAGAGGCTGATGCGTTCCCGGTTCTTCGTCGGTAATCGCCTCCAGAGTTGAGACGGCTTCTGCGAGTTCAGATTCGGACAGTTCGTCGTGGAAGCCGTGCAGAAGGAATGATAGATACCTGAAGGTTAGAGGAAGAGAGAGGTTAATCATGGACTGGGATAAAAGATGAAATCAATTCAAAACAAATTCATAAACTGTTGTGCAACGGTCGGCTGGATTTAATCTCCGGATACCTCGATGGCTAGTGTTGAATTTGCTTTCGATAAGATTGCTGCATCTTTAGGTCAAAACGGACATCTAAGAGCATTTTCTATAGTCGGCATGAGACATTTTGGGTGAAGTTTGGTGACATTTTTTTTTATATGGATGAATCTGAAAACAGCACATTCAGTGATGTCATCATGACATATTGACCAATGGCATATAAGGGGGGAAGAACTTTTCCATTGAAAGCATCCCTTCATCATTGACGGTAGAAAATATGAAAGTTGCTGTTGCTTCTCCATTTTCAATATTAAACTCTGAGGACTAAACGAGACCTGTTACCTGATAGCAAGTTTCTTGTCCCCCAGCTGTCGGGATGTGTATACTAACTCATTCAGGAGTCTTATCTGTAGGGCCGGCCAGCCGAATCTTGGCTCTGCAAAAATGGGATCAAAAGAAGAACACATTTACATGTATGCTTAAAATTGTAACAAGCATTACACTACAACTCACGTAGCAGTCTTCGCTTCGGTTTTGTTTCGTTTATTTGCTTTATCGCAATATACAACGTAAGTATGAAACAAAAGAGCAAATAATATGTCAAGTTGTATATACATATATATTGCAAAAGGCGGTGATCTCAAAAGATCCCTGCGTGACAAACTATTACTAAGTAATAGATATATATATAGATATATACATAAATACATGTTACTTGGTTAAACCATATATATAGGCAAAATATGTCACCAAAAACAGAACTAGTATTGTTCGATACAGGTGACAAACGCCTACAGCAGAATACGACCTTCCTTGTAAACCCGTTTCGAACCTCTGGACATACAATCAGCGTCCATAGCCTAGTGGTTAGGGTGTCCGCGAACAGAGCGAGAGGCCCGGGTTCGAATACCGGTGGAGGCTGGAAGTTTTTTCACTGTTCTTGATTTTCCAACTAAAAACGATTTTCAATTAAATATATTTCTATATATATATCCCAAAAAATACTAAGAAAACACGACAGCAATGGTAAGATAATTAGTAAGTATGTGCAACTTCTAAGATAACAATTTCTTATATTTTCAATCTGAATGGTGAAACAGAGCTACATATTTTAATATCCTGTGGCAAATGAATTGCAGAGTAAACAATTTCATTAACTCAGATGTTTACATTTACTGATATATTGGTCTTAATATCACCCCATAGTGTCTGTGAAATCATTTTCAAAAGGAGCTGTTTTTGCAGAAAGGTTCTTTTCAGCAACCTTTTTACGTCATGTCTTTGTCATGCTAAAATATGAATGCATGACCATCTGCACATAACAGGAACAATAGAAGCATGTTATAAGAAAAAGTGTAAAGTACATTTAGGGTAAATCCCTAATTTCTCACCTTTTCTGATATCTCGAGAGTCTAATTTCAATTTGTAACCGTCCATTGTCTCCAGAAGCAGGTCATGACACTGGAAAACAAAAAACAAAAAATTAAAATTTGAAAACTTAAAAAATTCATCCTTGATATTTTCAATTTGCTTCTACTTTATCTTCGAGTAGGCATTTCCTTCTAGGAGAGAAATTTGATTTATTTTTTTGTTAGAATACGGGATGAGGGGAGGGGTGGGAGGAACAGGGTAGGTGGGGAGATAATTAATTGGTATATAATTAATTAAGAAAATCAAATGTAAAAAAGAAAAAGATGCAAGAATTAAAATTATTGCTCCGTGAGGTGAAAATTAGTGATCTACATACACAGAGCAAACAGATTGTTCATAATTAATTCATAATAAGAAAAGTATTTAGCTTGATGGAGTAATTTATCCGGGGATAGCATTGCAAAAGTCTACAATATGGCCTAAATCGCTACACAAGTGATGTCTTGTACGCAGGTACCATCACACGTTATCAGAGACAAAAACGTCAAAACTGCTGCACAAAATTTGAACAATAAATTATTCACTTGCTTGATGGTCAAATTTCTTACAAAAACCAAACATTTCTTTCCCATCCAAGAAATGTATTATATTAAAAAAGTAGCAAAATCAATCACCCATTTTTTTTTTTTTTAATTGCTTGACAGGAAGCTCATATCAATTTAGACCCTGCTAGGACTCAACTTTAAGGGGTTGGTTTATATATTCGATGGGTGGCATATACATATATCTAACTTACTGAATCCCACATAGGGGATGAGTTGTGTCGACTTCCGCACTGCATGGCAGCCACCCTCTTGAAGAAAGCGGCCTTCCGGTGAAATCCTATCATTTCGTAGAGTCGGGAGAGCGCCACGTACCTCTGGATCTTCTCGTTGATTGTGACGTTCAGATTTATGTACACAATGTTCTGGAGAAAATCTGCAGCTTCCATGGTTTTCTACAATTGAGAGTATAAAACCAAGCTAATATTTCCATGGCAACGTACACCTAAGATGTTATCTCACTTTCACTTGCATTCTTCATAGACTTCTTTAACAAGCAGACTACAGGAATGTTAGAAAATCATCTGACAACCCAATGCATGAAATGTTCAAAACAGAAAAAGAAAATTGAAGCAGCAGGGAAAAATTAAATGAGCAAGACACAACGGCACCACTATACTAGGCTTCTTGATAACCCGAGACTCCGATGGAAACCACTGACGAATCCACATGAAAATATCCAGCGATCAGACAGATGTGTTGATTAACGTGCACATTATGTAGAGCATTGTTGTTGGGGGTTTAAAGCAAAGGGCTTGTTTTACTTTCTTCTTCTTCTTCTTCTTTTTTTTTATTTTTAATATTTTTTTTTCTTTTTTTTTGCTCAAAGTTGACATTGAATATGGTCTAGGGGTTGTAGGTAATATGAAAAAGGGGGTAAGAGAGGCTTGGTTAGGGTATTAAAGAGGTCAGGAAAGGAACTATTATCGGTGATCAGAATGAAGTGCATATGGTATGTCATCCAAATCCTCCTCTACCTTCCTCCTCACCCACAGAATCCCCCTCCCCCCCCTCCTCCAACACCCCAACAACGTAATGCACTTATCAGATGCCTTGTCTATCCTCAATCCATACCAGGATTACGTTAACTCAATCATTTTGAATTAATGTAATTGCATGTAAACTTGATTGGGTGGAATGGAATTAGTGTGTTTTTACCTATAGACTACATGTCTTTATGATGATTACACAATGTCTTTAAAGGCGCAAAACTAACAACAAAAAGAGAATGGGAGCTACAAAATAAGAAAATAAATGAAACTAATGAACAAACAAAACCCAAAGGATGAAATTGCAAAAACAGGATATGAAAAATAAAATAAAATAAAATAAAATAAACTGGAAAGCTTTAAAGGGAAAGTTTTTGCACACAACAATTCATGTACGGCATAAAGCAAATTCAGTGCTACAATAGATAAAGGATTCAAACGCTGTCTGGAGATAGATTTGTCAAAGCATTAAATATTATTGCCATGGAAACGAATATCATCAGCAGTAGCACCACAAATGGGGAAACACTGTCCAGGTCAGGTTTGACCGATTTTGGATGTTTTTTTTTTGGAAGAAACCAATCCAATGTCCCTGTAAATGGTACTAACCTTTAACCTCCTATTGCCTTTAACCTCCTATCTATCAGGCGCTTGTTTTTATCGTGGTGTTCTCTTCGCTTGTGAATCTGCTTTTGTTGAGTTGTGACTTTTTGAAAACCTTACATTATGGCAGCGAGACTGAGACATACCAAAGCTTTATATTTTTCCTGGATTTGATTAATATTGCATCCACTGACTGGAAACTAACTGCAAACGCGATTAATTGCAACAACAAATGAAGAAATACCTGAGATGTCGGCACAGTATGTACACTGGCCTATCATACTGTAGCAACAAAACTTACAAAATATGACCAGACGTTGTGGCAGTTTTTTAACTATAATTCACTTTCAATTGAAGAATTGCTACCCAAAATGAGTTAACAAATGTTTGAACAATTCTAACAACCATTTCTTTCTCTTGTAGCTGCATGTTTATTGGAAGAGTGAAGTTAATAAAAGGTTCACTTTCTTACGACAAGTTTATGGAAAGTCCATTGTTATGTTTTGCCTCCGCGGTACACTACGCAGAATGACGTCACACGGTGATCTGTACGTTCATGAGCTTTTACGTATCACGTTTCTGGTCAGTGAGAATCTGCTAACTTTTACATCAACTCACTCTAAATTACTGTCACTTTCGACTAAACGGGACAACAGTATTGTTGGTATGTTAAGGTATCTTATTATGAGCCAAAAAAAGGGGTTTTTTTTCGCCTCCAGCTAAGCATTTTAAGCTGCAGTGTTCATCAAAATAGAAATGATTAATGAGTTAAACTATCAGTTGTGCAGGTTTGGTAAATTGTATTACTTATTGCACTGAAAAACACGAACATTTGGTTTGTCTCCACCCCACCACCCACTCTCCCATCCATCCCCCTCCCCCCCCCTCCCCTCGCCCTACAGAGCAACTAAAGTGGAAATGGGTTGTGCTGCCAATGCCAAAATCATGCAAACACATGCAAAAATGACAAGGAATTAAAAAAATGTAAAAAAGGTTTAATTTTTTTTTTGTGCTTTAATATCAAAGACAAAACACAACAACCTTACATATAATAACACATGAATTAAAATGGAATACCTTGTGACTTAATGGTTTATCTCCCTGACAACAGGTTAGAGGACAAGAGAGAGATGAAGAGAAAGACACAAGTGAGAACGAATGATAACATTTACAACATTCTGTGCGTCCAAAAAGAAAAAGAAAAAAAAACGAAAAAAATTCTGGTAGAAAACTTACTCTATCACCTTCAAACAATCTAATGTGGCCTCAATACTTCATAGTCTAACACACAAATCATTTATAGGTCAAAACTCCTTAGCAAAAAAAAACCCACCAAAAAATCAATAAGAATTTTTTTCTTTTTTCTTTATGGACTTGAATATTAAACACCTCAGGCTCAATATGAAACAGAACGGTCAATTGAAAAAAACCATGGGCGCTTTATTGAGAATGCTTTGATGGAGTCTTTGAAATTTGAAAATCACGAATGAACAGAAAACTTTAACGATAAGGCCTGGACTGACACAAATGAACGGACAACATCATCATCATGAGGTTTGTTTACATGAGCGAATGTTTTCATAATTTAAGCAATTTCTCAAGGCGAATGAAATGTCTTGGTGATCAGAATAGAACTTTGTTTGGATCAGAGATAAACATGAGCACTTAATATCCGTCCAAAGTCATCCTTTGAAAGAAGAGGATGGAAAAATTCAAAACTTGTCGATAGTGCAAACTGTATCTCCGAATGAAGAATTGAAACTATTTTGCTCTACTAGATGTTTTTGCTCTCAGTATTTTAAAGTTTAAACTTTAAAAAAAAAGAAATCTTCTGACCTCAACAAAAAATCAGGTTATGGCTGCTAAGATACTACAGCGTAAACAAACCATGAGGAGAGAATTTCACGCGAAGGTCAGTTTCTGACAACTGCCGATATGGCTAATGAATCCATGAATGATTCAATTCATCATCAATGAGTAAGATCCAAAAAGTTTCTACTTCCCATTAAAACAAATACTGAACTCTTTCCTTAATTTGCCATCTAACTCCTTCCCCCATCCCCATCTCCCCTAACTAAATAATAATAAAAGAAAATAATTGTGATTAAAAATTTGACCAAGAATAAAGTAGACAGAAAAGAAAAAGTGATTATATTCTTAAGAAATGAAAGAAATATGTTCATACCTTTTGCTGTATGAGAACTTGCGTTGCTTTGATGCTGGCCTCTAGCACAATTATTGCCGCATTGGTATACTAGAGAGAAATCAAATTAACATCATGAAATTCTAGAATAGTTTTAACTTAGAATGCTGTCGTTTTACATTTGCTAGAGAATTTATCAGAGTTAATAAAATGTGGGCAAAAACTTATGAATTTTCAATGCAAACTCTGAACTGTGCAATCTGTATTGCATAGAGTTATCATATTACCTATGGAGAGATCTAATCTATCCTAATTTACTTAAACTGAATGATGTCTCACACTTTCCTTACTGATCATCCACCCCCCTTCCT
The DNA here is from genome assembly GCA_000934455.1 of Apostichopus parvimensis. Classification (NCBI taxonomy): domain Eukaryota; kingdom Metazoa; phylum Echinodermata; class Holothuroidea; order Aspidochirotida; family Stichopodidae; genus Apostichopus; species Apostichopus parvimensis. Next base: position 98,514 of record KN883559.1, on the reverse strand, counting down.
TTCCCACCCCCCCCCAATAAAAACAAGAAGACGTTTCATGAAAATGGTATCGACATACATCTAGTGGTACCAATAAATGGTACAATGAACAGTCCCCAATCTCCCAGCAATTTTCCTTACCCCACCCTCCATCCCCTCCCCCCCTCCCCCTATCACCCCTTTTGCAACACTGGCTATGAGTCAAACAGAACAACGATATTTGTGAACCAAGTATCACTGTGCATTCAGTTGGTGTCACCTACAGTATTGATGTTAAGATCAACACCCTCCCCCCCCAATCACCCCAACAGTAACCAGCAATTCATTCTTCCCCACTTTCCAAGCAAGTAGTTTCCCCCTCTCAAACTCACTCCCCCTCCCCCGCCCCCACTATAAAGTCACACATTTTTTATCTTACCACAGAAAATTAGCCTTACCCTGCTATAATGGGCGATAGCTTCTTTATATTTTTCATTGATTTCATCCAAGGTCAGACAATTTTCGATGGTTCCATTCAGAGTCTCAAATTTAGTTGGGACTAAAACAGCCACAGGAGAAGAAAAAATAATAATAATAATTAGATATAAATAAAGGAAATGAAAAAGGAGCAGAAAAGAAACACTTTAAAACAAAGACATCATCAAATTTATTAAGTTAAGTCAACGATATTTCGATCCTTTAAAACCAAACATATTATGACATCACAGAATTAGCGCTGCTAGTGATACAGGAGTCGGCAAATCTAGCCGTTTTGTCGATAAAAGTTGAGTCTTAACATAACATGCTCTACATACAGTCATATTTAAAGTGTTTTAAATCCTCGCTACGGATCCAGCAACCACTGGCGGAAAGACACGTCACTTGCTTTGTAGTTAACATTTGAGTATGGCTCTAACATACACAAGAAAGTCTGCTTTCAATTGGGTGGTGCCTTTACTGAGTCCACCCAAATACTCAAAAAGAAGTTCATAATCACTACTTTTTAAAACACCTGTGATAGATATTACACTCAACACTACCACTCAATGAACTTATCTCCACTGTTACAAAACACACACAGTCACCACAAAGAAATAGATTCACAGACCTGTTTCCAATCGTGGCATCGGTTTCCTCTCTTGCTCTCCGTGCAAAAGTAGATCTGAATTGAAGGAGGAATTCCGGGGTAGCCCTGCCTTGCTTGGCTCTGGGGGGAAGTGCATGATGACAGAGGCAGCGCACATCCCTTCCAAACACGCTGAAAATATTATTAAAATAAAAATAAAATAAAACTGTTAGCAAACTGCTTATCCACTAGAGAGCCTGTGTAGGAGAATGTGTAAAAGTAAGTTGGCCTGACGTTTCGATCCTCGCAGGATCTTTTTCAAAGGCTAAATGACAAGTAACAGTAACAGACGGGACAAAAACACCCACAGAATACAGACAGGAAAATATTATTAACAGACCGACAAAAACAGATATATTAAGACCATATTAAGTATTTCTTTTATTCTATCTTTACTGGACAAAAAATAATTAATGGGAAAAAATGCTGAACCTAATTGCAAAATGGAAATCAGGACACTTCCTCCTCAAGTATTCCTTGTTTTTTGCATGAAACTGTCGAATTTGAGATACTTAAATAGGCTATGCATGAACATGTATGTGAAATACCACATTCTGCACATATGTGAAGACATGTGACATTTAAGTACAATGCATGACCATGAATGTGAAATTCCATATACTGCACTTATGTGTGTACATGTGATAAAATTACTTTGCAATACTGATGACATTAAAGGGAGTGAAGACTTCGCGCACAAAGAAACGTCTGATGCCGGTAATCTGACCTAGTTTCGAATGAGGTGTAACAGAAGTGTTAGACACCACCATCGATCCCAGAAAATACAAACACAGCCTGCTTCCGTCGGTAATTAGACACTAGTGTAGAGTCAATACATGCAGCTACAGTTAATACCCACAACACAGAGTACATAGCAGCGATGGACATCTCAGGTCTAGATAAAAGATAACAAGGTATCACGTTTAATTACTGTCTGCATTCGGTAGCGACAAGAAAAAAACTTCACTGGCAAGCAACGAAAAGTTCAATGCCATTAAAGCATGGCACAAGTCTGCTAGAGATTATGTCATGATCGGAAGAAACCAAAAATAAAAGAATATGTGAAACTGTCTGTACCTCCCATCCACATCCAGTCGTTCGCCCCTCTCAATATCTCCAACGCCGTCTGGTAGTGACCAAAAGCCTCTTGAGTCATTCCAGCCATGAGTGTCAAATCTGCTAGATGCTTCTTCATTCGACCTTGCACTTTACGCTTGAAATTTCTGCAAACAGAAAAGGTTTCCAAAGTTCATATCACTTAGTATGTTGCTTTCAGTGCTCCTTTTCCTTTTTACTTTCCAAAAACAAAGCTAGCATGTCTCCTCAATAAATGCTGTTTAAAATATTGATTTGAAGGATTGTATACAAATGACTTTAGGCAGAATTTTGGTCATGATGTGTTATCATTGAAAACACTTCATATCAAGGTTATCTTACCTTTATACTTTCACTCACTCTGTATCAAGGCTTACTTATCAAGGCACTATTTGTAACACACAATACATATCAAGGTAATCTTACATTTACACTTACCTACACTGTGTATCAAGGCTTACCATACACTATTTGCAACAATTCATATCAAGGTAATGCTACCTTTATCCTTACTTACACTATGTATCAAGGCTTTATCATAAACTATTTGCAACAATTCATATCAAGGTTATCTTACATTATACTTACCTACACTCTGTATCAAGGCTTACCGTACACTATTTGCAACACACAATTCATATCAAGGTAATCTTACCTTGTCACTTTACGTACAGTACCTCTTTATCAAGGCTAACTATACATTGTTGAAAACAACAACTCATATGATGGTAATCTTACCCATATACTTACCTACACTCTGTATCAAGGCTTACCATACACTATTTGCAACAATTCATATCAGGGTTATGCTACCTTTATCCTTACTTACACTCTGTATCAAGGCTTACTTATCAAGGCACTATTTGCAACACACAATTAATATCAAGGTAATCTTACCTTGTCACTTTCTTTACAGTACCTCTTTATCAAGGCTAACTATACACTGTTGAAAACAACAATTTATATCAAGGTAATCTTACCTATATACTTACCTACAGTACCTCTGCATCAAGGCTTACCATGCACTATTTGCAACACACAATTCATATCAAGATAATCTTACCTTCATACTGTACATGCCTACCCTTTGTATCTTTCTTGTCATAAATCACTTGGATGTTCAATACATACCTGTACTCTTATTATCTTTTTATATCTCATCCGTTGGGTTAAACTTACCTACTTTCAGTATCAATGCCGACCATATCCTTCTTTTCGAATGGCACCATCAAGAGAGGAAGTTTATCGCTCCGGTCTTTCAGTCTCTCCAGTCTCTTCGATTCCAAAACCCAAAACAGGGAAGAGCCAAAGTCCTTGACACGATCCTCTAACTGTTCGCATTCTTCCACATTTTCAAAGAGGAAAACCCCCGCCGGGACTCCGTTCGAGGTCTTCTCGGCTTCTTCCGCTAGCATACCGAAGACGAAACACCTGGAATCGTAGAGGGAGCTGTTGTATTTATCCTTCAGAGTCTTATAGTTTGCGTACACGTTGGCGAGTTCGATCTCCGAGGACGCTTTCCCCAGACAGATCAAGCCAGTGATCCTCCTGTGTCCCTGGAACTCACCCCAGTCGCTGTTCTCCACGTGGACGATCCGCTTGTACCTCAACCAGACGTGTTTCTTCGGATGAGGCGGCGGAACGTAGGTGACGCTCATGATCCTCTCCATGACCCGGCTGAAAGACCGGCCCTTGGGTTGTCCAAAGGGCTTGATGAGGACCAGTAGCGACTGGTGGTCCTCGGCCCTCTGGTTGTAGTCAGCGATGCTCATTGTGGTCAGCTGGAGAACAAATCAAAGATAATTATTGACAGTTTGCAGGCCGTGGTAGATACAGTGCAGTTCAAGCAACAAAGTACTTTAGAAGTGCTGTTTTGTGATTGATATATGTAAAAAACTTAAAGGACAAGTTATAAAGGTGGAAAACGGCGACCAAACGCAAAATGCTGCTTTACCAACCAAAAGTTGTGTTTCCAAATTATATATTAGTAAAAAATTCCCTAAATCAAATAATCTGATAACCCAAAAATTGAAAAATTTCACAGGGTTCTTTATGGACCCCCACAAGGGTCCATAAAGAACATGGCCGGAATGGGCGAATGCTTCAGTTTGCACTGTTTTGGTATCAGGATTTTGTGACTCAAAAACAGCGCATTCAGTTTTATAATTTGCACACCCAAATTGCCGATTCCTGCCTCAGCCCCTGCTTGTATGGTGTCACAGGGTGGGGCTAATTTAAATGCTGTCACCCCCACCCCATGGGCGTAACTCCATTTCATATATGGGGGAGGTATTTTTACAAAAATCAGTCAGTGTCCGGTGACTTCAGAAATAAAAGTAAATAAACGTCACTGAGTAAAAGTAAATTCTGTCACTGAATACTGACTGGGAAT